>LQNS02276930.1:2769460-2782185 GCA_001587735.2 Parhyale hawaiensis | reverse complement strand
TGATTTCAATTTGTGTTTCCTTGTCCTGCATTCTCTTGTCACTTTTGAACACAGTAGGATTTGTGGGGGCGTAGCTCACCCCAATGTACGTGGGGTCCTGCCGTGCGCCATTCATGCATTGTGTGTCAGTGTCCTTGAGTTTGTTGTTCGAATCAATAAGTTCATGTCAAATATCAATCAATTTCATGTCATTGGGTAAAAATCCATTTTAATTTGCATTCCCGTGATAATCATGTACAATAAATATTATATATATATAATTTAAATAAACATAAATGGCGCATGAACGGAAAAACCCTAACAGGTGTAAAATTATAAATTTTGTATCATGGTCGGATAAAGCACTGTTTTTTTTATTTTTTACGGTAAAAATTATAGCGATGACCAATCTCTAAGTAGCTACCAATTTTATCTGATAGTTCACGCCGTAACTCTAAATGAGTTGAATATGCCCCAAGAAGTGGTACCGTACTTAATTAAATAAAAAGAAAGTTGTTCTGTTTATAAAAATCATCGTCAGTGAAACATTAATTTTTGACAAATAATAAAAATGTCGCATTCAGTCATTGTTAAATTATAGTGATTACTGTGATGATTTTCTGTCAATTCTTTATGGAAACTATTGCAAATACGTTATTGCATTAATAACCATGGGGCTTATATGCATATATTAAAAAATGCAATAATTGACTATTACTCGGCTATTTTTCTTAGTAAGGGTATGTAAAATGGAAACTAATGAAGTAAAACTACAGAATAGAACTGAACTGGTGTGTAGTTTAATTTGTACGAAATTCTAGGTAAATTGTCGTCAAATTGGAGGAAAATTTATTGGTAACGGGAGCAAAAGTAACAAAAGGGTGAAACCTCATTTTTTAAGTTAAAGCATAGTTATTGTAGTTGTATGTCGAAACGTTGTTGTTCCAGGTTAATTCTCACTCTTTTCACCGACTCGTCTTTGAGCTAAAATATTTATTTACAATTTCGATTTCAAGTCTCAGTCAGTTTTAGCCAAAGCCCAGTTCTGTCAGTGACTCTCGGTTGTATTGAGTTAAACCTCAGTTGTTGTCAGTTAAACCTCAATTGAGTTGCGGCAAACACCTATTGTTTTAGGCTAAATCTCAATTGTTTTAAGCTGAACATCAGTAGTTTTAAGCTAAACCTCAGTTCTTTAGGGTAAACCTCCTTAGTTGTTTTACGATAAACCTCAGCTGTTTTAAGCTAAACCTCAGCTGTTTTAGGCTTAACCTCAGTTGTTTTAGGGTAAACCTCAGCTATGTCAGTCTTAACCTCAGTTGTTTCAAGCACAACCTGTGTCTTCAGTTCAGACTCTCAGTTCCTGTAAATCTATCTTCAGTTATCGTAACGTGCGGACACATAGACGCAACACAACATAACAAGACTCATTGCACTAGATCGTACTCATCAGTACCGCCTGCCTCCTCACCGCAGCGCCCTCTGTATGCGGTCCCTCAATGACATCCATTAGGGCTAAGGACCGCTGCGCTCTTATTAGGCTGACAGTCATTAATGGCAACGACAGCCACCAGGGGGCACAGGTGTCGCCTATACTGTATCGGCGGCTTTATGGTGTCATCACGGCCGGTAGGGGGCGGTTTTCTTCGCATTTGTCTGATCATGGCAGCCCCTTGTCTTGGCAAAGTTATTTTTTGGGCAGGTTTTGTTTCTTAGAAGTCGCAAAGGTAGGCTGAAATGTTCATAGGCTACTATGTTACTTTAACCGTTGAGATTTACGAGAACTGTTCCGTCACGTGTCAGGTTTATTATTGCTACAGAAACTGGTCATATTAAATATTTTACCCTCCTGTAAAAACGACGGTGATGAAATTGCTCTTGAGAGTTTTTCATTAATGATTCAAGCCGGTATCTGTGTGTGTACAACCCTTACAAAATTTTTGGCTGCCCCTGTTATTAAAATCGTTGAACAGTTTCAGGGGCAGGCAAAAATTTTGCCAGGAGCAGGCTGCACCGCCTGCGTGACCTTGGATATAAAATATTAGAAAAGATGAGCGCCGCCAATTCCAAGGTGGCGGAGTGGTGCCGTTTTGTCGTGTAGACATCGCGCATCGAAATTATATAACATTTCTATTGCTCAACAACTACCGCCGACCAATAATAAATGCCTTCGCTTCAACAGTATCCAAGATATAGTTTGACTGTCTATAAGGTCAATTGTTGTTAATGGCTCAAGCATGGCAGACAATAGCTGAGAATAAAAAAGAGCAGATAACTTATAATAATGAAGCTGATGAATACGTATAGAACAATATCCATCTCGGATAAATTCACGTAGCTGCACTTTATATGATGTATGGGGAGGTAAGGCATCTTAGCTCTTAATTGGGTTCATTTGCAGATCATCCTCCTCAGTGTCCCAATAGTTCCAGATAATCTCCAAGTTTGAGCAGGTGAAGAATGTCACCCGACATATCGGAGCAGTTGTAAGAACTTCCCCTCCCCAGGTCACCCCAACTCTAAGTAGTTGAAGAACGTCTCCCCAAACTGTTCTGGGAGGATCGATCTTTAACTGATCTTATCATTGGTTTAGTGAGTTATGAAACATCTTCCTGGCAGAATTTCTTAAAACCAAACTTTTCGTTTTGTTGTGTATAGAACACGTCTTCCAGAACAGCGGACAAAAATGCGGTAGAACATTTGTATAGCCACGAGCCGTATCAGTGACGCAAAGTAACGACCGCGTTGCCGAAGAAAAATTCGTTATCCATCCGATATTACTACCGCCGCGTTCGGTGACGTCACGGAATTAACATAGCGAGGCGTGACTTGTACGGAACTTTCGACATGTGCCTTGGCTCTGCTATCTAGAACGGTGTTACAGCTGGTAAATGCAACTCGATTACGTTTGAGCCAACTGAAATCTTTAGCAAAATATGATTGAGTTTTTGGAAGTCTCAAGAGCAACCAGTTACGGGTCAACGCGTGAAACTCGATTCAGCGGGTCGAGGCCAACTCGCCTGTCTGAAGTACCGGACAAGTCATGCCTCGAAATCGCAATTTCACTGGTTCATCGAAGATGCCCTAATTAACGCTACAAATTTAAGCTCAACACTTTATTACATAATGTGCTCAGGTCTCGTTACCACTCATATTCTATTTGATAGGTGTTGGGAAAATCTTTCAAATTATCAGACTATAGATTAATATTATTATCAACATTTTATATATATCTTAGAGCTCATCGTGTCTATTAATAAAATTATTGGAAAGGCGTAAATAACGTGACTCAATTATTTACCCAGAATCATTGTTGTTTTGCACAAGTTGTCTCACTGCTTCAAATTTTGTGCTGTGTCCAAGCTGTGAATTTTCAAATCGTTGGGCCTCATAATCTTTTGTTGACTTTTACCGATCGTAGATGTTCTTGCACTCTTTGTTTTGTTATCTACCGGTTCATCGGTGCATTTGGTATCGCGGTTATTGCGTGCTGTTTTTTGGAAGTTACTTTGGTTTTCTTTGGTTCTAGCCTTGTATCTATCTGCGAGCATAAATTGATCTACTGTAGAGCCGAATGGTTAGTTCATTAACTTCAGAGGTAAATGTAAAGTGAACTTGACCGCTCATCCTAAGTAAGATATCCAGGTTCACTGATTCGTGCTTCAAAGGAGTGTACAGCTGCAGTCGACCAGCGATTGTCGAGCGTAGGCGTTTAATACGGAAGACTTGTCTAACACTTGCGACACCCCCCCCCCCGAATGTCTCCACTTTTGGTTAGGGTCAGAAACCCCCCCCCCCGTATTGTGAATAGGACTTGGTAGAGTATTTCTGATGCCGCTCATATGTTCGGCGTAGAAATGTATACCTTGCCTGCGGAATTTACTAATATCCGAGAAGAATATTGGAGCAGTTCTCGAATGTTAATTCCTGTGGCACTGTATTAATTGCTTAGGGTTGTCATTATTCTAAAGGATGGTGACAAGTACATTCTGTTCTTATGATAATTCTTTTGGGCTGCATAAATTACTAGGAACTCCGGACATAACTGCTTTTTATTATGTTGAGATTGTCGCCGGTGCTTAGCAGATAATCGTTAATGTTTGTTGTTTCCTGCAGACTCTGAAATTCAAGTTTCCTTGCTGTTCTCTACAGATGAACAATTCAAGCTAGGGCACACTCTGGTTTTGCTCGATTTCTACGGTAAATTATCGTTTTTTTTCTTTGTTATGTTTAGATATACTTCATTCGAGATGGTAACAAATCGGTCTTTATTGCAATGCATGATTGAACGTTAGTAGGCTAAGGCAAGTACGGAGGTGGTGCGCCACACTTTTCCAGGTACGTAAGAGAGCCAATTGGTGCATGCGCTTAACATTTGTGACACAGACAAAGGCAGACACAGACGCACAAATTCTAAGCGCACCTCAGATGGACCGCCCGAGACCGTTGTGACGTCATCATTGTCTCATGGCGCTGCTGGAGATATCTACACAGCGCTGGTATCATGGATACAGACATGCAGTTAATTGTGACGTCATCGTTTTGTCGCTAGCATTGTCGCAGAAATACTGAAGAAATGCCCCTGTATACTTGCTTGTCTGTTGTTGTGATGCGTTGCAGGTACCCAAGGAGGTATAATAGAAAGGAGGGAGCCAGGAGCCTCGTCCCTGAAGCTCATGATTCCGGCGTGGCTTTCCGGTGTTGCTGCTGCCAGTCGCCGTATGCACCAATCGCATATTAGTATATCAATTTTATATCTCCCGCGTCACTTCCACCAATGAGATCCATGTGTGTTCGTTCGTCTGTTGCAGTCACCGGGGGCCAGAGGCACTCACTTTCATGGCTGATTTGATTTTTCCCCGTATTCATAATACTATTACAATACATCGCGTCACAACCACACCGGAAAGGTTGGAACGTTACACACAGAAATGGTTGTTTGCCATTAAGCAAAGTTAGTTAACTGTAAACTACCTTGTCATTTGAATTTGCGTCAATGCTCATTGTCGTTTGTGATGAACAACGCTTGAACAAGAGCGTTGTGATGAACAACTGTGTCTTTAACGATTAATTATTATTGCTTAGTAGCTAAAATATTACTGTACTGTAGCTGAGTGACGTCATGAGCGTAGGGCAAGTAAAGCTCTCCTATTGGCTGACTCAGTGGGTAAGTTTTCCCTTAGAAATGAAACTATTTCGTCCCTGTCGAAATTTCATAAGCCATTATCAAATATCTGATAATTGCCTATAATTTTTCCTCCGAAGCAATGCCTCTGTTCATAGTCTACTTGCGGCTCAACGTTCTAGTGCAGGAGTTTTATGAATGTTGCTTTGGTTATTGTATTTTTTCAACAAAAAGTGAAGGACTCTTTGGCAGAAGTCCTTGAGGCTCGCACTAAGTGCAACAAGGTTATGGCCTTGATGTCGATGTCAATGGCTCGTATCTATAACGTTCTATTGGCGCCCCAGTATTTACAGGCTGCTTTTACTAGGGTGACAGTATGTACAGTAAGCTGGCCATTGGACTATAGTTGATGTGTAATGGTACAAGACAGCTTTATGATACTGGCGCTATAGATGCAGTGCAGACGTAAGTGACAGGTCAATACTCTGCAACTGTATGTACATTTGCATGTGCAGCATACACACTAGACTCAGAAGAGAGTATGGCGCTTGGAGAATGTTTGTGGTTTCAACATTGCGTGAAACTCTTTTCAATATCATGCAGATTGTATCGAAGAGATCTATAAATACGCTCATAGCAGGTATACCATTGTTTCCGATTTCTAAAATCCTATTGGTGAAAATCCTTCAGAAGTGACTGACAGACAGCTCTTTATATAGACACTTTGGATTTGTATAATACTTCGTAAGGCTAGAGCTAACATGAAGATTTCATGTAAAAATGCCAAGTTAAGTACTTCATTTTTTTAAAGAAACTATAATTGAATTTCTTTGTCAGCTTGTTATTATATGTACTCGTATATACTACCTACCGTCTCAAAATTTACCATCGGTTCTTTCACTTTATTTTTACTTACTGTCAATAAACTTAGGTTTTTGCGTGTTAAGCGTTAATTGTCACTATTTGGGCTTTGATGGTTTTTTAATAAATTTCATTTGTGTATACATCTATGCTTCATTTAAATTGAACATTATTACTCTGAATGAATTTTTTTTATAAAATCACAGTGTTATGAAATAGATTTTATAGAAAGCTCTGACTCAGTACATGCAGGCTCTATAGTTTACTAGTAATTGTAATTTGATGGCGAAGCTAAGTCGGTTGTACAGTTCGTCAGCGATGTTTCCACAAGACTCCCTCGGCTCCAGCTTTTGTTTTCGATCTTCGCTAATTACGGAGCTGAAAATTGCGTTATCGAAGCAGCCCGATAAGGCGATCGGAGCCGGTTATGGTCGGCCGGCTGTTGCCCGTCTGCCGGCAGTGCGGATGGAGATTTTCACGCTTGGGTCCTGCAACCGGTTTTGGGCATGGTACTCTATTGTGTTAGTCTTTGTAAGGCCTTGTATTTTGTCAACATAGCATATTGTGCTGAAGTTGGATGAGCGAAAGATGGAAGTTAAAAATTTCATGGGCTGTATATGTATGCCTATACTTACAAGTATTTCAAGTTCTCCTTCACCCTAATCATGAAGCCTGGGCGAGGGAGTATATTTTGCAACCAAAGCCTATGGCGCTCGATCGTGGTGTACAAATTTACGAAGAAATGAAGCTGAATGTTCAATAGACACAGTGTACTGGTTGTTACGAAACATGTGGTCCATATCTCACAGAGACCGGCGAGGTAATAATAACTAAAATTTTTTGGTTAGGGTGTTTTGTTTAGAATAAACGAATATTTTAGTTATTGTTGCAAAGTTGAAGAAAAAGTGTAATTAATGGAACATTTTTATTTGTTTACTATTACTTCGATGTTTTGGTAATAATATCCTTATATTAGCATTAGTTACTAAATGCTCTTCTGTAATGAGTAAAACGAACCCAAATTCAGTTCAGTACCAAATTTTTTTTTACTAAATTTTACCATAAAATTTGATAATATAACCAAAATATTTAACTAAATAAATTCGTAATAATAACTAAAAATTTACTTATCTGATAGCCAAACCAATATCTTAGTTGACTCGACTAGACTTTGTTTAATACAACCAAACCGGTCTCTGTGTGATGGAGCAGGTCATGTCGGCGAAGCGTGTGAAACCATAAAAACATGCGCAACCTGTAAACGCGTAGACTGCTATTCAGTTCATACTGGTGAGACATATTATGTTAGTGAAATATGTAAATTTTTGTAAAAAATGACATTGGGGCTAAACCTATTAATGTTGGTGGAACATATGACAACACACTATGCAAGTATAATATGTAACTACTGGTAAAAAAAATGTGTACTGCGAGTCTAGAAGTCTGGTAGAACATTTCCATTTTAGTTACCCTGTGATATTTTTAGTTTCATCCTTCAGCCATTTTTGAGCTCGTTGTACCTGGTGAACTTGTATCGTGTAATACATGCTCCTGGTGAACATATACTTGATAAGCATATATCTAGCGTACGTGCACTTAGTGAATATGCGCCTAGTAAATATGTAGGTACGTGGTGAGATTGCACTTGCTGTGAACTTATGCTTTGTAAACAATGGTAAACATGTACGTTGTCAATATGTACCTAGTGCACAAGAAACTGAACAGGTACCTGGTACCTAGTAAGTATATGCCTGTTGAACATGTACCTATAGTGTACTGTTGATGTGCATGTTGTGCATGTGCCTTGTGACTAGTGTGTATGTGCGTCTGAACACAAGTATAATGAATGTGTATCTAGTGATCATATCCGTAAGGAATGTGTGCCTAGTGAGCATATTCGTTCGTTTGAACATACAGTTAGTGAACATTCAAGCAGGTCTTTTAACATATACCTGGTAAACATATACTCGAGCCGGAGCCGATAAGAGCCGCCCGAGCTTCTTCCTGTAAGATCCAGTATGTAGGTATCTGGGGTAAGTATGCTAAAGTGAGCATGCACATGTGAACATATATTACAGATGATGAACTTGTAATTGGTGAATATATGCTAGTGAACGTGTACCTGGTGAACATGTACTGTAGCTAGTGAATGTGTACCAAGTAACAACTATACAGTTTATGTCACTGTACAGGCAAATTATGACTATGACAGTACATAACAACTATACAGTTTATGTGAGTTTACAGGCAAACTATGACTATGACAGTACATAACAACTATACAGTTTATGTCACTGTACAGACAAACTATGACTATGACAGTACATAACTACTATACAGTTTATGTGACTTTACAGGCAAACTATGACTATGACAGTACATAACAACTATACAGTTTATGTCACTGCACAGGCAAACTATGACTGTACAGGCAGACTATGACTGTACAACAAAGGAGCTCATCATGATTGTCTGCCCATATAAAGATGCAGGCGGCCATATTGGGCATGCTGTGCAGACTTGGGCGTGCGGAGGAAGCTCCTGCCTGAGGGCGGTGGGCGGAACCGACCCCTGTGGGCTGTAGGGCGTAATGCACACAAGCATAGTGTTGTTCAGCAGAGCAAAATAAACCAATATAGAATACAGTAATAAAGCACGTGTGTATCTGTGTGTTTACTGTCGCACGTGAAGTATTTGCATATACCTTGCTTGTATGTAGCCAGTCCACCCGTATCTTGCATCGGGCTTTAGCTTTTGGCAGCTAGTTGAAGAGTGAGAATTGAAATGAGCTAACTTGAGTTTCCAAGCGTCTTAAGCGCGGTCAGTATGCGATTAACGCCTGAAGCTGAACCTAAAGTGGCGACTCGAAGCCTTCGGTTGGAATTACGGTACCTTCAAAATTGAAGCTAGTTGAGAAAGATTTACTATATGAAAATGGGCGACTCAAAACGCCTTTCTAGTAGAAGAAAATATCAACTTTCGTTTTGTAACTCATGAAAGTTTCTTTTTGTCTAAAAAAAAATTATGAATATACTTTACTGCGCTTAAATAAAGTTAATTGTCTGTAACAGTTACTTCGGTTTGCGCGGCAGTCGTGGATGCGTCAGCTTCGGAAAAACGGCAGTTTTTCAATAATTTTATGAAATTAGTTATTCAGATGAGACGTACAATTGTTTGGTTTATATCTTATAGCTGACGCTCTACTTTTGGAAGGTTTCATAGTTATTCTACTTCACAAAAGTAGTAATTAAGGAAACACATATGATATGAATATTAATATTTTATAATTATAAATATATGTAATATAGGTAAATATGCATATTGGGTTGCCCAGAATGTTTGTCTCAAATTTTAGTGGAAGAAATAGGTGAACAAATACAAGCCATTGCCGTTTTGGTCAACCAAATATGAACCCAAGCTTTACCGGGTGCTAATGAATGGCGGATTTTGATAGGTTAAACTGTCTGCCACTTCTTGGGTCATGCAGTGGGGGTTTTCTCAATTAATGACTTGATATTGGTCATCATCTGTAGACGCTGGTCTGCCTGATCGCTCTTTATCAATCAGGCTTCAATCTTGAGCTCGGAACCTCGCGAACCAACCACTTCCGTATAGTTGTTTATGGTGAGAATCACTACCTTACCCTGTGCATAGTAGTAAAGCATCGAGTCCCGAAGATGATTATTTTAACTTCCATTTTTGTGGTTTTGTTCGCAAATTCTCTCGTAAAATGGATTGCGCAATTAACACAGGCTAGAGGACCTCACACCTTCTTCCACGAATAGATAGCCTGAGCTGTGCTTTAAATGAAGATGCAGTGAAATTTTATCTTGCGGACTCAATGATATTCTGAAATAAGTTGAAAGGCAATCTAAGAAGTTGCACAAACTTTCCGCGCAACCCTATATTTTATATAAAACGCAAGAATGTGTAAATGTACACTTTTAGTTAGTAATAATTACTTATATATCCTCACTTTCATATATATATATTTATTTTGCATATGTTATTCACATATTTAAATCAGTATATCTGTGTATCATAAGAGTAATTAATTAAATTAAGTTAAAGACTTTGATATGCGTCTAATTATATACATGTATATATATCTTAGTTTACATCTCGTAGCAAATCTAATTCTGAGTCAAAAAACTTACTTATTTGTTCAAAAAATGTTTATTTGCAGCATTTTTTCCATTCCGCACTCGCTTCGGCCTCCTAATGGAATCAACGCGACTTTTGCTCTTTCGAATTTCTTCTTCGGCGCGTTTTTTTTGCTAAATTTGCGCGCTCGAGAAGTTCCGTTTTCTTCTTTTCTGTGTGTGTGGGTGGTGTTGTTTTCCATGCTTAGCTCGTGGGGGGAAAAGAAGGCGAACCTGGCCAGCAATAAGAAAAATTTAATCTGGGGAAACTATAAGAAGGAAACTAGAAACACTGGGAAATGTGCTGCCCCGACAACAGCGCGCCTTCCCTTGTACTGACAGAATGTTCGCGCCTTGGTATGTTGGTGCAGCACATGAACACACCCTTTGTTTCCCTTTGTGCACGGGACGGCGTGCTGGTTTTCGGATAAAACTTTCACTGTTTTAGTGAAAAAGAGGCGGAGTAGAGAGCTAGCTCGAGCAGAATAATGAGAATAAATAGTGACAAAGATTCCAAATAATTACACTAATAAATGGACTGGATCCAAAATTGCGTTGCTGCTGTTAGGAGGTGATCATCTCCAAACTTTATTTTATCTATAACCCCCTAACGTCCGTCACGATCTGTCTTAAGAAGTTCAGTCTGGGTCCTTAATTATGGGATACACAAGTAATGGAATACCCAGTTTCTGGACAGCGTTTTAGAATTGAATACAAAATACGATACATGCAGTGATAAAAATCTCAACTATACGCAGTTTAGCAATGAAGAACAAAATTAGATGAGATCTTGCCAGCTGTTGAAAGGCTGACTAGGCGTGCTCATCTTTATAGGGATAACATTTTGCTATCCACTGTAATAATTAATTTTGTAAACATAGCACTATCTGAAAGCGGACCCTGAAGTCCTCCTGAGCCTAAAGCGTCGATTAAGGGCAGAATAGGGTAGTGAGGGCCAGCGAAGGGTGTGGTGGGTTAGGCTGTGGAGGAACAGTACGGAGTGGGAGCAAAAGAGTGCCTATGCTTAGGGTCAGAGGTCGCGCTGGGTGACCATACACCGAGGCACGCCCCACGGGGAGGGAGAGGGAGGGGGGGGGGTTTGGCGTGACGTGTTGGGGGCATGGATGGGTGAAGAGGAGTCAGACTGCAAGGACCCTACATGTGGCTGCTCTGTTTAACTGAAGCCTCGAATATACTCGTTGCTCGTCTGCGTGCTAAGTGCTCGAAATGGTCGAATTGTATAGTGTAGGTCATGAATTCTGTTTCTCAAAATTGTGTAGTGTAGGTCATGAATATGCGCTTCTCAAAATTGTTTAGTGTAAGTTATGAATAGCGCTTCTCAAAAATAATATCCATAAATCGGGGGCAATAGTCTTAATGTCACCGCTTCATTTTATCATTGGAATTGTCTATGTGAAAAATTATAAATAAATACTTTGAAATGAGTTTGAAATATAATCCTATTACTGTTTTATAAACGAGAATAAACAACTGACGTTGGGATTAAAATTATCACACGAAGGCGAAAACAACTTTTGTGCCTCAACCGTGGCCGGACATTCACACAAAATGTGAGATTTTCTTTTATTTCTCTTTCATTAGGTGATATTTAGCCATTTTCTGTCACTATCCAGTGATCAATAATTATCGTTACTACCGTTTAATTTATGCCATTTTTACTCGATATTTTATCATCTCCAGACCTTGATCCCCTCGATTTCAGCATTTGGTCGACATTGAAGAGCGAGGTCTCAGCTTCCTGTCACGACATGTGGAGGCTCTGCAGACAGCCCTCTGGATCACAGTTCCTTTACGGGAGACAGTTGTGTCAAGTTTGGGTGAATGCGCTTCACTCCTAAATTTCCAGGTTTGTGACGTCACAATTACGTCACGGCACTGTGGAAATATCAAAGATTCCTCGCTGCAGCAGTGGCGTGACGTAATTGTGACGTCACAAACCTGGAAATTTAGGAGCTAAGCGCATACACTCAAATTTGACACAACTATTTTTTGTAAATGAACTGTGCTCTGGATGGAATGAGGGGAATTTCCCCAAGCTATCGTTCGTGACTCTTGCAAAACGTTCTCCCATCAATAAATTTACAGACGGTTGTCGATGCTGGTGGAAGGCATAGTAAATCAATTGTATAGATATTCTAGTTATTCGGAATAAACTAGTTAAACGTATTGATTTCGGTTTGATTTCTATATTTCGATTTATTTGATAAATGTGGGCAAAAAAATTGTACCGATAAATTTTGAATACCCAGTAGATACTTATTCCGTTTACTATAGTCCTCATATTTATTATTTTCCTCCCGCTTTTCATTTCGCTTTTACCGTTCGAATGGTGTTTTTCCATTTCTGTCCCTCTTGATATTTTTTCATTTTTACCACCCTACTTACAATGTAACACTTTCTTCCTCTCCTTCTTTATCATCACGTTGAAAAGCATCGCTTTTAATTTCAATTGGCGACGTGCTGAGAGCATTTCCTTCTCTGCTGGAGTTTCCATATCGGCGATGCCTCCTCCGCTTCCAAATATGGCATTCGTCCGCAGCCTCGGACCCACCCGACCGTGCCATTCTCTTCCACTTTCATTTGCATGTGTCCTATTGTTG
>LQNS02276930.1:2729462-2744432 GCA_001587735.2 Parhyale hawaiensis | reverse complement strand
ATGTCTGGCACATCGAAACGTTGCTTTTTAGTGCTCTGATATACTACTTTCAACAATTTTATTAGAAATGAATACAAGTGTATTTTTAAATTCCTTAACACGCAATGAACTAGAAAAATTTCGACAAGCTGAAAAATTGCAAAAGAAATTACAAAAACCCTAAAAATTTATGAATCACTAACAACTCAAGTATGACTTTTGTCGTAAGTGGTTCATATGTAGTTAATGCATAGTGTGTTCGTGATTTGTAAGTAATTTTCATTGATTTGTACGTAGTTCATGCGCAAATCATCGGTGATTTTCAACCTCTTACACCTCCAAAATAGTCAATTTCTCCACTGACAATCACGCACAAGCCAACTTTATACGTGATGTATGCGTGATTGACTAAGTCACTGGGCCTTGAACAAACGTGATGCGACGAACATCCACTGACAGTTACTGATGCTCCACGTCAGAAAAAGTTATGAATTACTCACAGCACCGATGAATCGCGACGACTCAAAATTTCTGAGCAATTCATGCGTGAATTGTAAGTTTTGGCTGTGTGACTGGGCCTTGGTTTTTGTATCTGTATTTACTCACCACCATTACATAGCATTAATTTCTTTGTTTTTGGACTATTTGCCGTACTATTTGGGCCTCTATTTGTCCATACTTACTATTGGTATATGTACGTGTTTACTCACCACTTGCCTAGCATTAGTATATCCATATTTCGACCAGTGGCCCCTAACTCGCAGCACGGCAGCCGCTCGTATCTCCTAAGGCAATAAATATAGCATCTCTTGGCAAGGCGCCACCTATTAATGCTCCTATTCGTTGCTGATTTAAGTTGCTTGCGTAGAGGCGGCGGCCCTCATTATGGCACCGCCTGTTTATTCCTTCATAAAATTTTTGTTAATGACCTCATTTGGCGTCAAATTTGCTAGGAAGAAGCGAGAGAAGGACGGGCACTCTCGTTTGTCTCTGACGCTGTCCACTGCATGCTTCTGCCTGGACCTGCAGGCCGAGTTATCTACTGGATCCAGTGGGAAAAGTCTTGTCCTGAATCCTGCACGCAATCCCGTGTACCGACAGGAAATGTACACCTAAGCGTGCTGGTGCTGGACCTCCTGTGTTTGTAGTGCAGGAGCGCGCAAACGCTGGCACTTTTTGTCGGTGCACGGGAAGGCGTGCTGGTTTTGGAACAGCTCTGTTCTCGTTGTGTACTTGCCCTGGGACCGCATGCAGATATAAATTTTAATATTAAAGCAAGGTACTTGTGGCATGTCTCTCCCATAATGCTGTTCCTACGAGAGGCGTTTATCACCTGTTCGGTAAAGGGTTAACGCATAAACCAACCATTGTTTTTGTAAGAATAACATTATTAACGCCATCGAACAAAGAACAGGATGTGTTAATGGTCTAACTTCTTCAGTAATACCTTGTGTTTATAACTTGATTATTCGCCTACTCGAGGGTTTCTTGCATTCACAGAGTCACCGAAGTCGTGTCAAGTCAAGCTCACCTGTGTTGACTTTAGCTTTCTCACTTTGACTCGTGTCGCAGCGTTGCAGGAGCTAGCAGCAGCCTGATTATGACGTGCCGATTGCATGCTCCACTTACGGAGTAAGACTGAGTTCATGCCAGTCTCACCGGTAACTGATAACGAGTCAACGTCTGAGATTTGAGTAAACAAGACGAAGTCAGGGCATCTGTCGGAAGAGTCGGAGAAGTCGAGCCTGAAAGGTTCAATTTCACTGCCCAATCGAGCGCGCCCTTATACTTCTGTCAAATGCACTTTTTCTGCAGTGTTACGAGTACTTTTTATAGATAAACTGTGTGGTAGTCGGTATGGTTTTGTTTGCTTCAATGAAGAAGAGGCTTCGGCTACAATGGTTTGGTTTGATTGAATGAGTGGCTTAGGTTAGAAAACTTTGTGCAGTGCTGAAAGTCAGGGACCCCAGGTGTTTGTTCGGATCGGCAATTGTCCTAACGGTTTTAAATGATACAAGCGAGTGGATAATTTCTCGTCGAATCTTCCTTGTTCGTGCGGTAGCATAGGTACGCACATTAGCCACTTGTTTTTCGTTTCTTTTTTCAGCAGTTTCTCTACCTAGACTTCCTACCTGTTTTAAGAACTGCATATTCGCGATCGAACTTGTTTCCTGGATATTGTGCGATTACACCAGCTTTGTGTTGTCAATTGTCCGTTTTTTTGCCAATTTCTTAGCACTTTTTCTACTTCCCCTACATGTTTTCATGATTGAATACACTCAATCAAACTTGTTCCCCTTGAAATTGTGATATTTTTTTCGCCAATTTGCTTTTTCACCATTTAATTCTACACTTTTTCTACCCATTTACTTATCCTACATATTTTCCCAACTAAATATACGCACTTATACTTGTTTGCTTATAAATTGTGAATTTTCTTCAATTTTCCCTGATTCCGGCCTCCTCCAAGACGCCAGGGCCGCTCGAGAGCGGGCCTGTTGAGCAAGAAGAAGTATTACCGTCGCGCGGTCATCAATTCTGCCTAACTGCCCATATAGAGACTGGCCGGGCGCTATCAGTTGACTCTATCAGTGTTACATCAGCTACAATGGCTGATCCTATATCAGCCAAATTGATTGTTTTCCACTCACTTCTTACAGTCTTATACCTACAGTTTTCCACGTATTTCTTAGGATATTTTGCTTAGAGTTTTCCTCATATTTTTGTTAGGTTACTACACTTGAGTTATCGGTTTGTTTCTTGGGCTGTTATCAATAATGACCTAATAACCTAGCCTACTTGATTCGTAGGTCATTATGTGAATCGATTATCATGTATCGCTTAGGTTATTACGCTTAGTTTTGTACGTGTTTATTAGGTATTTCTTAGGTTATTATTCGGTATGCGTTGAGTTTTTCACTTATTTTTAGGTCATTAAGCGGAGATATTTCCACGAATTTCATAGGTTCTTACGCATAAGCCTTCGGTGCATTTCTTAGGTTATCATACGCAGAGTTTTGACACGCTTCTTAAGTTACTACCCGTGAGTTTAAGCTTTTTTTTTAGGTTATTATGCTAAAAGTTTTCCACGTACTTTTTCGGCGTATTTTTTTTTTTTTGAGATTATACGCCAGTTTAGTGCCTAACTCCTACATTTTGTCCCTTCAAGTACAAGAAAATTTCGATTCGCCTAATACATTATTATACAAAGAGTATATGCTATCCTTTTTGATGTATTATTACCTCCGCCAAGCAGGTTATGTTTTCCCAGGGGTTTCACTGTTGACTGCTAGCAACAAAACTCAAAAGTTATTGACGGTTCCTCATTAAACTTACAGGAACCGTTAGGAACATCACGAGGAACTGAGGATTAAATTTTGGTGATGATCCATCAGTACCGTACGCTTGTCTGTCTGTTTCCCATTATATGTATCTTAGTATTGCGTTGCTTGGCAGAGGTCTACCTTCTGGGAGTGCAGCTCTGTCAAATAATCTGTCGACTCACTTCTTTTGATTTTTTAATACACTTTATGGTAAGCTAACACAATGTGTTAGCCAGTACATTTCTACGCATTGCTATCGACATTCTTCTTGCTGTACTATAGTGGACCCGTGCGTGAAAAATTCACGCAATAATTTTTTTTATTAATATATAGGCCGGTGCGGAATCTTCTCTTCTCTACTTGCTTCTTTGTTTTCTTCATTGATTCTTTGTCGTGCTTTCAACCTTAGGGCTTTTTTTTCTCCGACTTGTCGTTTCCTCGTTTTCCAGCTTACGCTTATCAGCAGCTCTCATTCACTTCTGTAACCTTTCTGCTTCAAGTCTTTCTTGTCTGTATCGCATAGACAATTCATCTCTCTCCATTTGTAGCACGTCTTCATTCTTGAGACTGTAGTAGTCTCGTTCTTCTTTTACGTTATCTATCTTCATTCTTAATTAAACGTGCGTCTTCAATAGTGAGAGGCAGAAGAAAAAGCTTGAGTAAAACGCTGCTATAAACTTGAATGCCACTCCAGCCAGCTTATATGCAATGTAAGCGCACACTAGCCATATACCGCCTTCGAACTCAAATATCTGCTTCACTGAAGTGCTAAAATTTTGCCCCATGGGCGAAATCTGCTTCGTTAGAGAAATACAGTAAGCTAGAAGAAATAACTGTCTATACTGCTCGTGAAAAATCAGCAATTAATGAGTGCTCCATTGATCATCTGCCGAAATTATATGTCTTGACCTGAGAAATAAAGTTATAAAATTGGACATCGGAAGTTGCATACATATTGTTTCGGTTTCAAGAAGCGTTTCAAGCAAAAAGTATCTTCAGATAAAGGGATAAGGATCCCACTTTCGCCATCTTCTGCAACGTGGTCAACGATTTCTACAAAAACGTAACTTAATTACAAAATCTACAACCTTCCCTATTTTTCGCCTATTTCCTTCAGAGCTGACACGAAATAAATAAATAAATATATATGCAGTATATGCACGCAGCGTTTTATTATATAAGGATTATCCATGTATATTTGCAGTTAACTCCATACATTACGATCTATGGAGAATTAATGCAAGAGTTTTTTCCGTTATTATACGGAATTTTGTCGTCCTCTTGCTTCAATGGTTTTATGAAAATCTTTCGACGAACGTCTTGGATTATTGTGCGGTAGTCTGGTGTTCTGATGTTGTTGTTCTAGTAGCTGTATTATTTTATTTTATTTATTTTTTATTCTAGAGCCGTCGTTGAGCTATGCATCCCTATCGGAAAATCATAGACACTTATCCAATATAATCTAACAGCGCGATCTAATAATATCTGACAGCAGGCGAAAAAGAGCCAACCGAGGTTACGGTCGGAAGTCCGCCAGCTGCATCCCATTTATTAGCTTTACGACCCACAGCCCGCAGCATAGCATAAACTTTGCGATAAGAGTCGTAGAGACCCTTAACTCCAATTAGGCATTACTCGCGTCAGTCACACACACGAGTAGAGCCCCACACTGTCGACAATACGGCACCGCTTTCGTAGTCGGTTGTGAAACAAGACAGCGCTTCCGCCTTCTTTTATCTAACATTAGATGTGTCATCACATCATATTAGATAATGGACTCGCAGCAGAGGGATGTTCCAGTGCTGTGCTTGCATGCCCTAGTACGCGAGATCACTTCTCCAGGCAGGTGAATTCCTTTGGCTTGCAGCCTCGGCGTTTCTGGAGTTCATATGCCAATGCGGTGAGGCCTGACCAGAAATGGGGACGGTCGGAGGGGTGCAGTTGTCGCGTGAGCCTTCCTCAGTCTCTGACGCCATTGCTCTGATAATAAATGGTTGACTACAGCCGTGCACTCACCTTCGGGCGAACAAGCATTTGTGCGCAGCAGGAACCAGTTGATTTCCCAGTTGGGCTGCTAGGACGGGTTGACTATCGTTACCAAGAGGCGTATTACTAGAGAGGTGGAGTAGCATGGGTTACGTTTCCTTAAAACCACATCCGCTGGTTTTAGTTTCAAACGAAAGCACTCTAGGAGCGCACACCTCCGCCAGGCAAGTAAAAGTAATGAAAAATTCTAATTGGTTCTGAAACTATGTTTTTGTATCAACACCAAAATCTAATCATTTGTACCTTTTAACGGGAATAACAGCTTCTGTAATTTTGTTGAAGATTTGTTCATAACTTTTCGAGTTATGCTGCTAACAAACATTCTGATAAACATTAGCCAAACAGACTAACCGATCATCACCAAATTTTAATCATTTATTTCTTTCAATATTACTAACAATTCCTATGAATTTCATGAAGATGCGTTCATAACTTTTTGAATTATTTTGCTAACAAGCATAAAATCAGACAGAGAGACAAACAAACGAATCGAAGATCTTCCCAAAAATGTAATCATTTACTCTTCGTAATGTACTTAACAACTCATGCAAATTTCATAAAAACGCGTTTATCACTTTTTGAGTTATGGCATTAAGAAAAAATTGGCAAATAAACGAATGGATGAAAGGATCTTCAGTAAATATTAATGATCTGTTCCTCCTAACATACCAAACAATACCTGTGAATTTCGTTTAGATCCGTCCTTAACATTTTGAGTTATCTTAGCGACAGACAGATAGACAAACTCACAAAAAAAAAAACAGACAAACTCGACGAAAACATAACCTCCTTGGCGGAGGTAATATCACAAGTTTTATCCTAAACAGCAACAACGCACGTCTCAAATGACGCATCATGCAACGCTATTCTAACGAGAAACCAACTTGCTAATTGGTCTATATAAGAAAATGGAACTTGCAACACTGACGCGTTACATTGTGATTATTTGTAGCTAATGCTGCGAATACGACTTAATTTTTTTTAGGATAAAGTAACTTATGAGTAACGATTGATTTATGAGCGTGGGAGATGGGATGTGTAACTAGTAACCACGTGGGATGCTGCGCCCAATGCTGGTCAGGCGGTTTTCTAAGGTGTTGACTGTCTGTGCCCAACAACCGTGCTTCCCAAGTTGACCGCGCGTCCTGACTGTTCACTGCTAAAAGATTACCAACTTTATCGAGTTAGTCCATGTTGATTTCGTTCTCTTTGGTCGCCATTACGGAGACGAGCTGCAAGCATCATCATCGGCACATCAGAAGATTTCCACCATTGGGATACTGTTATTTGAAGCCCTTCACCCAATTAGTTTAAAATCATGGGCTACTTAGTTCCCACTTGTTTATTTCGCTGCTTAGGAACTCCCTGTACCACGAAAAAGTGATTGTTTATTTACTGTAACGTAATTATTGCTCTGCCGTATTTGTGAAGTTGTCCTCGACATATTAAAAAAAGGCTGTTGGTAGTCCTCAGCGCTCTTTGGTAGACATCTTCAATTATCAGTTGTAAAAAAAATAAAAAAAAAGTATGGAATGTAAATTGTGTCAAGCCGGCATTAAAAAGTAATTTTGGAGTGCAATGAATAAATAATGTCATGGATGTCTCTTCATTTTGTCAAACCTACCACAATTTAGAAACTAAACTACCGCCTGAGCCTTTAAAAAAAAAAAACTGATTTCTAATTGTCGTGAAGGGAAACTCTGTTGAGCCAAATTTCAGAAATTATTCTGAACATTGCAGTGAAATCCAGCAACTTTTTAGCTCCCCCATCTTACACACCACAATTTAACTGCTCCCCCACGTAAAAAAAAAAAGGAGAAAAAACGGCGACCCCTCATTGTCTGGAACAGCCCTGGGGGCCCAGTAAAGCACTAATGGCCCATTCCAAGCACCGAGATTCCGGCTGCTGCTGGAGATGAACGGCCAGGGCCCGTGACGGGAATCACAGCGAGATGGACTTTTGATGACCCGTTTGAAGATTTGAGCTCTCCTCTGTATGTCCATCGCCCGTGTTAGATGTTTGAAGAAACCGTTTCGGTCCAAGGCGATGGTCCGACCAATGGCAATGGAAGTTTGAGAGAAACTGAGACTTGGAAACCGCTGCACCAGCTCGATATTGGGTCGCTATTGGCCACCGTAAAGCTCTTCGGGGTCAAGTTTTTGTCGAGAATGAATTTTGGGAGGGAACGGTGATTTCGAGGGAATTGTTAGCTCTGTTTCGGGGGTGGTTGTGAAGCTATCCGGGGTGAGGTTTTGTCTAGAATGAATTTTGGGTTGTAGGTTTGGTTTTGGGGGAAATGTTGGTTCTGCATCGGTAGCTGCAGAACCATCCGGAGTCAGGTTTTTTAGGTCAGAATGAATATCGTATTGAGAAAATTAATTCGTGGGACATGATAATTTTTGTTTTAAATTTACATACGAATAAAAAGTTTGGGGTGCTTTTTAACGCTAGCGAATTTTTGGTTGTTGAAGTAAACTATGGAGGGAATTTTTAGTTCGGTGCCAGTACTTGGGAGTAGGTTTTTATTAAAGAAATTCGTATTGGAAGATTAGTGTGTGAAAAATTTGTTACTCTTGAGTCGGTATTGGCTGCCCAAAAGTCGTTCGGGATACGTCGTTCGATGTACGGATTTTAAATTGTATTAGCGATGAGACTTTGGTAAAAAATTTATGGTGGTGTTGGAAACTATACAATGTGGCACGTGGAATCTAACGTACATATTATTTGGAGAAAGGAGGGAGGGGGTGGCAATAGGAGTTTTATGTTGAAAAAAGTAATCGAATTTTTAGCTAATCGCACTGGATCTTATCTATATCGCCTTAACGTCGGTCGCGATGCGCTTTTGTCAGCACTGAATTTGCTGTTGCGCCTGTAAATCGGTACTTTGGAACTCTTATTTTGTATAAGTGTTGGAAAGTCTTTATAGGTGTATCTTTGTCAAGGGTGAATTTCGTATTCGTGGTATAATTTATTTTCCTCATATTGACTGACATACCGACTGCTCTATTGTCTTTTTGATGAATTTTCTGGTTTTGGTTCCGATTAAAGTTGAGGTTAATTAGAGGTTAAAATTTGAAAATGAAAATTGCTGCAACATTATTTGCTCTGTAGAACCGTAGACTTCCGTTTCGTTGGGTTCGATTCTATCAACAATCAACGGCTGTATGTTCGTTCGATTCCTTACTTTCAACTATCAATCTGTTCGTATTGTTGAAGTAGTTTCTTTCAAGAATCAGGGCTTCGCATCGAACGCTCCTTCAGTTGTTACAGACCCTTTTGTCCGGAATCAATGCCATTTAAAGAATCATGTCCCTAAGGAGTTCGGTTTTGTTTATCATCCAGGCTCGGGTTACAAAATAGATGCCGTCGAGTCGCTCATTTTCAGTTTTTTTTTCACTACGTCGGGTAGTAGATCAAAACGGAAAGGTCGTTTATTGGACGAGTACATGAATAGGTACTTTAATTAAATTTTATTCTTGGATAAGCATACCGACAGCTGTCGACCTCGGCCGCCCCACATGTGGTGTCCGTGTTCATCAGTGCCGTCTCACCACCCATCGAAGTGAGGAGGCTATATATATGACTAAACCTACCCTGGGAAAGATAAGCTTTATAGTGTTCGGTGAACGTAACAGGCATGTTCAAAATTTCTAACTAGTGGTGTTTTTTTTTCTCTTCGTACAGCCTGTGAAAATGAAAGATAGGAAAGGACAAGATGCAGCCGAGTAGGTCAGTCGGAAGCACATTTGTTGGGAAAACAAATATTTTTACGGGATGTATTCAAGACTTTGGGTAACAGTGAGAGATTAGGGCAGGTGTGGAAACTCCCAGCCCGCTGCTGCTAAGGGGCCTTGCACAGACAAGCTGCTTCCGATGCACAGCACAACCTTTTGTCGCAAGTGTGAAAACTTAATGGGCCGAGATAGCCACATTGTCGTTATGGTCTGCCGCCCTTGAGCGCTGACTCGTTAGAGGCCGGCTCTGTTCGCTGGACAGCCCAGCTTCTGCTCCACTGCTGCTTGATGTCGAAATGGAATTGTTTATAAGGGTCAACGCAGTGAATTACATCACATTGACGAAGTTATAGCATTCTTGTGCTTTCATGGTGAACATCTAGAATGGACTACCCTCCGACGCTGTCGGTGTGGAAACAGCGCGTTTAAAAATCGTCTTGACAAACCTTGGGAGAGACACCATCCACAGCTTAGAACACCTCCTCCTCTAGGAGTCACGAACTCTTAACGACCAATGCATCGGAGGCCACGTTAATCCATAATCATATCTCTTCCGCCCCAAATAACTTGACTTCTCTTGGATCCGCAGATCTGCAGCTATAAATCGTGCTTGCATAATCGTCTCTTCTGCTGAGGTTTTCCCCCTTTTTCTTCTTTTTTTCCTCAGTCATTTGAATGATACTGACATAATGGCAATAGCTCATAGAGGGCCGGAGCGTAAGTCCCGGCGACTCTCTAGGAATGGGCCTGTTAGTCCGTCTACTGCCGCCTATCTAATCTAGAAAAGTACATGATGTTATCTACTCTGATCTTATTAGCAAGTAGTTGGTGTAGCAAAGCCGCACTAACTTGAATATTAAGACTCTTGGCGAGACCCTTCTCACTACTGTTTATCTCGCTCAGTTTAAATACTTTAAAAGAATGCTAAGAGATGCCAACCTACTGTAGCACGTTGCATGTTCGTTTTCTGTACGTATTGCATAGAGCAGAACTGAATTAAAGTGACTTCGGGTTATGCTACTGATTACTATTGTACTTTCCGTGGATTTGTCATTGTACTTCATCATGTTACAATATAATCCGCAAATACTACACATAGCACAACGGTAGGTACTAAATTGAATGTACATACTTATGGTTATATCATGTATCAAAACCATATGCTCCATGCATGTATTTATTAATGCATTGGATAAGGTACATAGCGGACAAAAAACTGTATGCAAATTTATTACAACTATGCTAATATGAACGGAAAAACTTTGTTTAGACCATCTGTCACCAGCATTAATATTTTGAAGCTGATAATACATTGCACCACCTTGCGTATACTCCACAAGTATCACATGTATTACAGCAATACCAACATAAGTGCAAAGACTCCTGGCTAGACCACTTATCACCAGCATATACCACACAAGATTTAAATTTGTTGATGTTGTCACCCTCGCAAATTCTGAGCTCTTCAGCAACGAGGTCTAAACTCTTGCTCAATTGCAGCCCAACTGTGCCGACTGCTTGTGTATGTCGTGTGCGTGTTGGTGTAGCTCTGGTGAGCCGGGGACTACAGCCCCCTGGGGTACGTTCAGTCTGCGTTTGTGGCTTCTACACTTTTTATGGCATGCCTGTGGAATTTTGCAAGAAGTGAATGGGTCTCACACATGTGTAGAGTTCCAAAAGTTTGCCCAGCTAATTGGAGTTTGGAGTTTAATATATTTATTAGTTTTTTTTACGATATTTCCCGACACTAATTGTAATACAAAATTTGCAGTTTAGAATTTTTTCATGTAGTCTTCGCAAATTAAGGTACGTTGAGTCTGCGTTTGTGGTTTTCTAGTTCATGATGCCGTGCTGTTGCAATTTCCCAATAACGAATAGGTTTCCCACCTGTTTTATTTCTAAAGTTTACCCAGTGGGGGGGGGGGGGCGGTCAGGTTGACTTTACCTTGACCTTTACCCAATTAATTATGATGTAGGTATAATTTTTCTGTTGATGTATTTTTTAAATATTCAGCAATATGTACGTGAAGCCTGCATCTGCAATTGTTGTAAGCTTTGATACCGTGTCTTGAAAGACTAGGAAAGTGGAAAATCTCGCATTCAAAAGCTCCTAAAAGTTACCTATAACTAATGATCGTAATTTAAAATTTTGTCGTCATTTTGATGTCATTTTCATGAATTCAACAACATAAAATACCTCGAGCGTACGGGTGCAATCCTAAGTTTTATTGTTACAATTATTTGTGTCACGGAGTTTTATAACAAGTTTACGTAACAAAGTTTACCAAAGTTTACGTAACAAATTGCTTCCTTGAAGCGATGCAAATGTTACTTTATTCTGAAATCAACTAAAGAACGACTTTCCTCCCTATATCTCCCTATCGTATAAATGCAAAACGAACGGTTGGGACGTATATTTGGGCTTCAATTAAAGTTAGCATTGATTTACCTGCTGATGCATCACCAAGAAGGGTAATGATTGGAAAGGTGGAATAGTTTTGTATACATTTAGTATAGTAACAAAGCCTCACTAGATGTGGCAGTATTGCTGCACAGGATATAGCCATAGCTAGGTTTCGATTGCTGAGGGCTTTATTAAGACGACCCTCTACAAATGAAAAAAAAACAGGAGAAAAAATTGCAGAGGCGTAACGCCAGCCGCTGAGCCTGTCACGCCATTCCGCGTTTGTGTCTGTTTGCGTAGAGCGTGTTGCGCATCGGCAAAAAGTGGTAGCTCGTGTCGTACACGTCGCTTCTGTGTAGCTGAGCACGCCGGCTGTAGCAGACAGCGACACCGCACACCAGTACGCTAATTGAGGTGCCCTTGTTGCTAGCGTACAACCCACGCTAATACTATTACGAGTGTCATATAAACATTGGGTTGGCACCTTTATTGTTTTCAGTCATACATACTAATACAAACGAGACATGCTAAAAAGAAATAGAAAACGAAATGAATTACAAACAAGCCCAGGGAAAGCACTCTGATTATAGGGCTTATAGGGCCAATGGCTTCCAATTTTTATTCCTGTCTCCTTTTGGGTCAGAAAAGAATACTACGGCCAACGAAGGTTTCCCGTTAATGAAAGCACACATATTTATCTACAAATGACTGAGTAGTATTTCACAGCAACTGATTTCGATTTCTTTCACTACTAATTGATATAAACTAACATGCCAAGTTAGCCAACCCCAAAGCAACCTCTAAAAGCCTCTATTTTTATTTTTTTTATATATTCCTTTGACTTAAGAAATGGTTAGCGGCTTTAAAAAAAATTGCCTTCCTAGTTTATTATGCGTTTTAAACTGGGAGTAAATGATCATGAAACCATTTTGTCAATAATTGTAACAAGTTAAGTGTTCACTCTAGCTCATAGCCAGCACAAAACCCATTCATTGAACCCATTTGGAATATGCTTCCTCACAAATAAATTCGAACATCTGTCTGTCGTGCTGCTTGCTTACTCCAAAACAACCACTAAATCTTTTGCACCTCCGTTCCGCGTCAGCCAAAATGATCTCGCCTTTTAGTTTCGCGTTGTATTTGGACGCCTCCCATAAATTAAAGTCTAAGAAAATAGCCATGTTTTGGACTGGCATTGTACAGGCGCGGGCGCTCTCCAGATTTGCGTCAGTCAACCCTAATTGGAGCAAGAGTGGCCCGTCTGCCTGCACGAAAAACGATGGAATTGGTCGTAGAAAACGAAAGTGATTTATTCCTCGGATTTGGATGAAAACAAATGTCTTTATTCAGTGGATTTGGACAAAATAGGCAGCTTTGCCGTCAATATTTTTGTGCTTATTCAAGTATTTACAGTAGAGCTGCACATAACTTTGTTTCTATCCCATGCTTTTTTACAGTCTTAATATATAATACATCTGAATTAATTTTACCGAAAACTACATTTGACAATATTGCTTGTTCCTTTAATTGTATTTCACTTGAGACTCTTAAAACAAACGTCAGCAAGATAATTTTCCGTGGCCATTATTTTCAATTTAGATGTTCTTTGCAGTCGCTGCACAGACCTATTCTATGTTCCTACTTTTAGGAAAATGCGTAAAAAGCAAATTATTTTGTATTATATCTTGCCTCTGCTGCTAATTTACTGCATGGTAGATTTACTGTGCTATGTTATTACCTCCGGCAAAGAGGTTATGTTTTCGTCAAATTCGTTTCTTTGTGTATTTGTCTGTCAGCAAGTTAACTCAAAAAGTTATGGACGAATCTCTACGAAATTTACACGGATTGTTAGATTGGTTCGGAAAAACAGATGATGAACTTTCCGTGAAGATCCGTTCATCCGTTTGTTTGGTTGTCTCTTTTCTTAATGCCATAACTAAAATCTTATAAAAGGAATCTTATGATATTTACATGAGTTGTTAGGTACATATATCACGAAGAGTAAATGACCAAATTTTTGTTACGATCTGCTTGTTCTTCTCTGTGTTCGATTTTATGTTTGTTTGTAAATGTACTGGAATCTTAAAAGACATAAATGATCCAATTTTGGTGACGATCGGTTTGTCCGTTTGTGCGTTAGACTGATGTTTGTCAAAATGTTTGCCAGAACATGACTCGTGAACTTACGACGGATCTTCAAGAAAATTACAGAAACTGCCATTACTGTGAAGAGGCACAAATGACCAGATTTTTGGTGCCAATAAAGAGGAAATCGTAATTTCAAAACCAATTTAACATTTTCGTTAACGTTGCTTTGCTTGACGGAGGTATGCGCTCTCAGAGTGCTCTAGTTATATGATGTAAGTTAGATATTTACATTAACCGAACACAAGAACTTTCCAGCGCACCTTCGGTCCTCGTATACGGTATTTGCCTAAATTTAGATAACTATGTGTAGCAGCAGCAGCAGCACGCTTTTTACTACTGCGTCCTCTCATATGCATATGTATCTAGATACGTATTACTTATAGCTTACTTGCACTAGCAGCTGTCGTGTATATATGTATCCAGGCGCCTAGTTCCACTGCTGTTTCATGTCGTGTATATATGTATCCAGGCGCCTAGTTCCACTGCTGTTTCATGTCGTGTATATATGTATCCAGGCGCCTAGTTCTACTGCTGTTTCACTACATAATGCGCTAGTTAGCGCATGGCGCTGCATCTATCTGACACTTTCACTAATGCGCTAGTTAGCGCATGGCGCTGCATCTTTCTGACCCTTTCACTAATGCGCTAGTTAGCGCATGGCGCTGCATCTTTCCGACACTTTCACTAATGCGCTAGTTAGCGCATGGCGCTACATCTTTTTGACCCTTTCACTAATGCGCTAGTTAGCGCATGGCGCTGCATCTTTCCCACACTTTCACTAATGCGCTAGTTAGCGCATGGCGCTGCATCTTTCCCACACTTTCACTAATGCACTAGTTAGCGCATGGCGCTGCATCTTTCTGACCCTTTCACTAATGCGCTAGTTAGCGCATGGCGCTGCATCTTTACCACACTTTCACTAATGCGCTAGTTAGCGCATGGCGCTGCATCTTTCCCACACTTTCACTAATGCGCTAGTTAGCGCATGGCGCTGCATCTTTCCCACACTTTCACTAATACGCTAGTTAGCGCATGGCGCTGCATCTTTCCCACACTTTCACTAATGCGCTAGTTAGCGCATGGCGCTGCATCTTTCCCACACTTTCACTAATGCGCAAGTTAGCGCATGGCGCTGCATCTTTCCCACACTTTCACTAATGCACTAGTTAGCGCATGGCGCTGCATCTTTCTGACACTTTCACTAATGCGCTAGTTAGCGCATGGCGCTGCATCTTTCTGACACTTTCACTAATGCACTAGTTAGCGCATGGCTCTACATCTTTCTGACACTTTCACTAATGCGCTAGTTAGCGCATGGCGCTGCATCTTTCCCAC
>LQNS02276930.1:2695737-2714244 GCA_001587735.2 Parhyale hawaiensis | reverse complement strand
CCCCCCCCCCCCGTGTGTGAGTCATACGTGCGTCAGGCGATTACAAGTTCGACAATCCCTCTTATCATTTGTTGTATACGGGAGTACGGGTGAGTAAAACGATTCTTAACAAATTTTTAAATGTATTGTTTTCCTAAAAAATGATGCGTCTTATATACGTCAGTACGTTTTGATAATCGCTGAATTTAAATTTTATGTTTTCATGAAAATACTTGGTATGTATACGAGAGTAAGTTAAGCTGTTCGTAAGTTTTAATAAGTTTAATTTCAAGTTTGAGCTCAGTATTTTTCTTCGAACTCTTCGTATCTATAGGAGCGTCAGTTGTATGATTGCTGGCGAGTTTAAATGTTATGCTTGCCTAATAGTGCATAATGGGTATTACATAATTAGGGAGTAAGTTGAGGGGTTTAAATTGAAAATTTTACATTTTCCTGTATTATATACGAAATTGAACAATTTCTGACCGTAGCGATAAATGTTTATAGCTTAAGACTGTCGTCATCTATGGATCTGCAAATGTACTGTTTAGCCAAAAGTGATTGGTTCCTTCATTGGCAATTAGTATTATCATGATATACGGGGACAAATCAGAAAATTGGGGAAATTTAATTAAGCTTCTACCAAGCATCCAAATTTTTTATGATCCTGCTGTATGTGACAGTTTTGCCTGCCAATCCATAGATTAATTCTATTAACTTGAGCGTACATTGTAATCACTTAGATTAAAAAAGGGAAAAGAATTAATTAAAGACTTGGGACTAACGCAATGCGTTTGGAAACAAAAGTTGTCGGAATTCGCTAGTTTTGGACTTTCTGTAAGGTTACTGTTAGTGTTGTGAGTGACCTGAGTTTGGCTTTAATGCTACCTGGAGCCGAAATTACTCTTAGTTAATTTCAGTGTGTCCGCTAGTTGCTGTCCGTCTGACAAATGCTAGTTGCGTTGCGTCTTAATGCCTCACCTTATATATACTTGAGAGCGGTATCACATGAGGTCCAGGTGACGCTATCTTCGCCGCCTCGCGTGTGTAGAGTCACTATGCTTCATCTCGCAGCGTACATATCCGAACGGAGAGCTGGCAACCGCTCGTCCGTCTCGCGTTTTTTTTATATTCGAATTCGGAAGATTTAATTTTCTAGACATTTTGGTATTGAGTGCTAATGGATGTATTTTTCAGCTTAATATTGTAAATACAAGAAGCTAGCGTTTTACTTCTGCAAATCTAAGCTCCTGTTGGTAAAAAATAACCATCAAGTTACTCCGACGGAATTTTTTCATACCATTATCATGTTCTGTACATCTTATTCATATCTATTATGCGTATTCATGCATCTAGTTTTACGTCTATTATGCAGCATCTTTGTGTATCTGGTTTCACATATTTATTCTATCCTATTTTATGTAGTTTTTGTATTTCTGATTTTGTATCTCCGATATACGTGGTATCGTTTATTTGTTTTCGATCTGTTTGAATTTAATTAGGAAAAGCAGCTTATGCTCTGAAAACTCTGACAGCATCTCCAGCAGCTCCCTAAAAGTTTGGCAATTTGGTTTGTTTTGGGAATTATTGCACGTAAATAAGTTATGAGCACAACATCGGTAATCTCTCTCTAGGAATATGAAACAAACTCTTGCCGAAGCTGAGTTTTAATTATTATTTCGATTTATTGGCTGTGCGTCAATGATTTCCTTTCGGATCTTCCGTGTTCCGTGGAGCATAAATTCCATCATTCTTGTACAACATTTATATGCCAGTAACATGTATTCGTGTCCAGTTTAGAATAAATTCATCAGTCTGAGCACAACATCCATTGATTGTCTAAATATTTCCTTTTCTATAGAGTGAATAGGGTAAAACGGGGTGATTTCGCCGCGCGTACCACTGCTTTTCAAGTCCTTATTACAGGTAAAAAAAAAAAATTTTAGAAAAAAATCAATAATTTAATGCACACTTATGGCCAAAACCCTGAATGTATATACACTGCACTAACATTTGCCATTATCTTCACCGCATTTTTGTGACATTAAAAAAACTGCTTTTGCGGCGAAATCACCGCGTTCTACCCTAATTAATTAAACGTTCTTTATGTTTGACTGATCTTGCGAGATTTACTTCTTGCTGAAGCATTTCCGTTCCTATTGAAGAGTGAATGCACCTCTTTTGTTGTTAGTTTAACCGTACAACATTTATTCCCAACCTAAATGTTTCCGTATTCCAGGGACACCGAAGTCCTGCGTAAGGAATAATTTCCTTCCGAAACACATTACGCGTGCAAAGTTATTGCTGACCCAAGTCCATTGCGTGCGTCGGTCGCCTCGTTTTATATCTTTTCTGATAAGAGTAAATATTTACGGACCTTATAATGTGGTGCCATATCACCGGCACTATGCCAACCTTGCCCTTCTGCCGTTCCCTCTTGGTGGTTTTTCCACCAGTTTTGAATTTTTTTTTCTGCTCGAGTCGAAATTTTTTTCATGAGCGTGGAACTTCATGTCCACTACCGATAAAATTTCAGTTCCGTTAGTCCCCAAATATTTTTATCCCCACATGGAATTGCCCGTCTGCTTCCTTGTAATTGTTTCAATAGTATTACAATATTTCTCCGCCAGCATTATATTGCCACTCCACTGTCACTAAATTGCGTTGTTAGGTACTGATATTAAAACTCTTTTTCACCAGCATGGAATTACCTGTCCAACATTATCGCATTTCTTTTCAACTACTAGAGATTTCCATATCCATACCACAACTTTTTTCGCTAAGAAAATCTAGTTTCTTTGATTTAAGATCGAGTGCCTTTTTAGCTAAGACCGATTTCTCCTCTAAACCGCTTTATTCCGCCTGCACCGAATTCTCACAGCGAAGAAATTGATTTTTTTTCCACAATCGACGATTGTTTGGAAATCCAAGATATTTTCCATGTTGTTATTACCTCCGCCAAGTAGGAAGGCGCTGTTTTTACCGGGATTTATTTGCCTGTTATTCTGCCTACCTCTTAGTGACACGATTAAAAAAGTTACGGACGGATCTCCGCGAAATTTGCAGCAACCGTTAGGAATATTATAAGTAACAGATAATTAAATTTTATTTTTGTTAGCATTGTATTGCTTGGCGGAAATGTGCGCTCTCAGAACGCTCTATGTTCATTTCTTTCATTTCTCTTATACATATATTTTCATTTTCGGCAGGCGAGGTGCAATCGACCGGTTATATTTACAACCACGTCAGGCAAAATTTACTGTCCGTCGCATTTAAAATTGCCTCCGTAAATTTTTAGTTCTTTTTACTGGATCAGCGCAGCACAGGCGCGGGCATCGGGCCCTGGGGTGTTCTGGGGGCGGAGCTTCTGTCTGGCGTCGCTGCTGGCCTGCCTTGCTGACGTCACTGCTGGCCTCCCTTGCTGACGTAACTGCTGGCCTCCCTTGCTGACGTAACTGCTGGCCTCCCTTGCTGACGTCACTGCTGGCCTCCCTTGCTGACGTCACTGCTGGCCTCCCTTGCTGACGCCACTGGTGGCCTCCCTTGCTGACGTCACTGCTGGCCTCCCTTGCTGACGTCACTGCTGGCCTCCCTTGCTGACGTCACTGCTGGCCTCCCTTGCTGACGCCACTGCTGGTGCCTATTGGTGACGTCACTGCACTCGTGTTCAGCCTCAGTACAAGGATGCGTTGTCACGGTTGCTGTGACGTCACCGATTGAGGCTTGCAGTGATTTGTGTCACTTCCCTCTAACGTGTGCCATGTGTTGAGGGCCGCGCTCTCGGTTTTTTTTTTTGTGTTCAGGTTTTATTTTGGTCAGTTTTCTTGAAAGTGCCAGCAGGCATGTGTTGTATTATAAAAAAAAAAGAAAATGTTGCTTGCTACCCGTGCAGTCAATACAAACGGTGCGTAATCAAATTGCTATGAAAATACGAAAGTGCATTATTTGTCCGTATATTTTTGTATACCTCTTTGTATTTATATTTTGTGTCTTCAATAGGGGCTTGGATAGAAGGAAATTGGTCCCTCAAATTTACAGCTGAATAGATAATTTTTACCGTATCCTCGAAGGTGCCTACTGCTTTTGCAAAATAATATGGTGAAATTGAACCCATCATTTTAGTGATTTAAACTACTCTCAAATACAATTACTGTTAGTTAAATGTGGAATTGATTTTGCTGTTTTTTATTTATCATATGCAATAGAAGATCAAGCTTCGGCCATATTAAAGGCATAGTATCTTCATCTTACCGAGGTCTCGCTACATAAAGGCATGCACAACTTGATGAGCGCACTTTGAGACTGCGCGTTGTTATGGTCCCGTATCTATGCTACCATATTTACTGTATATCGGGACGACGTGCAAGCTGGACATCTGCTCATTAAGTTGAGGTTGCGATTGTATAGTGTGGCTCCGACAGTACAGTTATTACTGTACCTACCGTATTACCACGCGCACAAACAGTGAAACGTTGCCAGTGCAAATTCTTCACCGTTATTTTTTGATGGCGGTGTATACTAGGCAAGTTTAATACAGCCTGCAGTAATACCTAGCCGCTGTAGGTGAGCGGAAGCATTGCTATATAGGAGCAGTGATGTGTCTCTTGTGTGAGTCTGTGTGTCCGCAGCTGCTTTTTTCGGGAATTCGGGTTGGATAGTTTGTTTGCCAGCGAGCAGCGACGCGGAGAGGTTGTGGTCTATCAGGGTGCTGGAGCATCTCCTAGCGGGCTACGCGCATCTGGGCAGACTCCAGCTATTAGACGTTTTAGAATGCCGCGAGATGGCTTCTGTCCTCTATATTACGATAAGATAAATACATGTACACATGCAAGTAAAATAATTCATGCAATTTAGTATTATTGTATGTTGTAATATTTGTTACTTCTGTATAGCATATATTATTATACAATAGTAGTTGTACAAATAGTGTGTGGTCAGGCGTGCATTTAATAATAAGGTAAAGAGTAGTGCTGTGTAATGAGCTAATTTTAGCTTTTTACAGTGCTTGGCGACGATTGCTATCTTGTAGTTGATGCTTAAATAGATATTTTTTATAATACAATGATGTAAAAAATCGTGAAATGTATCATTATGTTAATCAGCGTTTGGATGTGTCTACTGGCATGTAGATACTGAGAGTAGAAAGTTGACCATACCTAATGCGGCAACATGAAGCATGTAATGAATTATCTCTTTCACAGTGCAGGGATATGACTACTCTCCTCGGTCTTAATTATATGACCAGTCAAGAATTGAGTTACTTATGTAAGCAAAACTAAAGCGAACTGTACATCTTTCTCAGTACCGAGATGTCTCTGCACTCCTTTTATGTTGAATAAAACGTGTCATCTCTGGAAGTAAAAAATTAAAATGAATTATTATCTGCCCCTCAGTGCTGGGGGACGACTACTGCCCGGGGTTTGTGGACGCGTTTGGCAACTGGAACAACGGCTTTCCCTGCCCCACCCTGGCGCCCTCTATGCCCGCCGTACACTGCTGCGGTACTGCCACACACAAGTACTGCTGCACGCTTAGTGACGACACTACGTCCGTCACTGCGCGTAATGCCAGGTGAGTGACGAACGACGGGCAGTCAGTAACGAACGACTGCATGGTGATGAACGATAAGCAGTCATGCAGTAGTGAACGACGAGCACTGAGTGACGAACGATGGGTAGTCAGTGACGAACGACAGGCAGTCAGGGACGAACGACAGGCAGTCAGGGACGAACGACAGGCAGTCAGGGACGAACGACAGGCAGTCAGGGACGAACGACAGGCAGCCAGGGACGAACGACAGGCAGCCAGGGACGAACGACAGGCAGTCAGGGACGAACGACAGGCAGTCAGGGATGAACGACAGGCAGTCAGGGATGAACGACAGGCAGTCAGGGACGAACGACAGGCAGTTAGGGACGAACGACAGGCAGTCAGGGACGAACGACTGGCACTGAGTGACGAACGACGAGCAGTCAATGACAAAAGATGAGCAGTGAATGTGGAACGACTACCATTCAATAACGATAGACGAGCACTGAGTGACGAACGACGAACAGTGCGTGCGTATCGACGGGCTGCAGGAGACGAACAAGAACAGTTTCGATATACTACGACCGTATTAATCTGTAAATAAAATTTTGATCTCTTTTGAAAAATTGGATGAAACGAGATTAGTTGTAACGAGGACCTTCTGTACACCTAAAATAGAGTAAGGTTGGGTCCTCAAAATATATGTAATGTACGAAAATCGGTAAAGTGAATAGCAGAGATCGGTGTACCAATATTGCGGGAGAATCGGGCTTCGAGATATATAAAAACCGCTTTGGAAAACGGAATTTCAGTAACAAAGATGTGTTAATACGTATAACAATATAACAACACTTGAATTTTAATAAATAATGCTTCTAAATGCTGCAGCTGTTTTTTTATTTATGTAGTTTGGAGGATGTGTGTATATGTTTTATATTTCTTCGGTCTATTTTATTATTTACTTTCATTTATATAATTTTTCGTTACTAAAACATTTTTTGACTAAATAATCTTCAGATTCATTTGTAACTGAAATTCATTATATAGTACTTTTAAATTTTTATTTCAATGCTATTAACTCTACCCAGTCAAATTTTGATGTTTCAATAATACCCTACTTTTTATCTCAAGCCTGTCTAATGTTTTCATCTAAGGCCCTAAAAAATAAATTTAAAGCCAAGGTTTCCATAATGTTTCTTAACGACAGCGTTTTTTACCTTTGTATTTATTCCATAAAGAATCTCAACACTAACAAGTTTTTATCACCTTCATTTAATTTTCAATTTACCATATAATACCAATGTCAATATCTCATAACATACTTGTTATTTAATTTTACATATCCTGCCTGCTCTCGGCCCTAGACATTTTTTCTTTCCGTGCCCTACTCTAGTTTATATTTCTCCTTTTAATTCAAACTCTTTACATCATCTCTTAAACCATACCATCTTAATACTTCAATACATGACTCAATTTTGTCTTTTCTGTAGGGGCAGCCTGAGTATGTGTTGGTCGTAATTGGCCATTATGCGGTAAAGAGTTAACTCTTTCGTTACATACTTGTATTTGGCAATCATTCATCTTACATGGACTCAAGCACTACCTGAAATTTCAGGATCAAATCTGCTCCAAATTTCAATGGTCTTTTCCCTATCCAACTAAAAAAAAATTTCCCAGTTTTTGCCCATTTTCTATAGAATGTATTAGACCGTTTGACTAATTAGTGGGTTCTCTGACGACATAAATTCATGCTCTTAACCATTTTGCTGCTGGCGGTGCCGATGGAAAACATTTCAAATAGTATAATTCTTACGGGCGTGGAGATTAACTCGTTAAAGAAAAGTGTAACCCCTTAAGGGAAATAATTTCAATTCATAAAAGTTTCAGTGTAGCACGACTTACCTTCAAATAGTAGACAACTATTGGACGGATTTACAGTATGCGGGTTAGTCCATTAAGGGTTAAGCAAGGCGCATCTCGGACCTCTTCTGTTTTTCACGTATTATCCTCAGTCCTCATAACACTGGGCTCACCTGTCTCGCCTTGCATCGTCAAACACAAAATCCATTTTCCCTAAAGGTCTTTACCCCCAAATTGTCTTACCGGCAGGCAGAAGAAGCCTTAGCCCTGAATCTTTGCACGCAACGCCTTTAAATGCAAACGTTTTAATTTTTTAAAATTATAATTCCATTCTTTAACCTTCAGTGTTGTATGTTAGATGTTAGTATTATAATATATTTATTTTAAATATAATACTTGAAATACAGTTTTTATTATATATAGTTATGTTTCTTTTTTTCAGTTGAGTTTGCAATGCCTGCCTAATTATTTTACTCTATGTTTTGCTATAATTATTTTCTTTTATCTTTCGAGCTTCTTTTCATGATAATTAATTATATGATGACTATTGCAATCTGTTACTTTGTGTAATCTTTTCCCCTGATAACACTCAAATTAATATCTTTTATAATTTAAAGATGTCTGTAATTATCTCTTCACTAATTTGAAATAATTCACGGTAGTTTACTTTACTCTCATTGTTGTTATTCTCTCTCATTCAAGTCATAATGCTAAATTGAGTTTACTAGTCATCGTATCCGTAAATTTTTCATAAATACTTCTCAATAACTTTGGTTGAATAGCCTTACAGTTAATCTAAACTTTATTATGTTCGATTTCCTTAAATTTTATTTTACTATGTAACTTGTTTATTATTACTTTAGTTTTATTAAACTTATAGTACTTATAATCTCTGTCCATGATTATGCGTATTTTCTTCAAAAATTATAGTAGTAATTTGCTCTCAACTTTTGTTATCTTTATCTCATTTATGATGCATATCTTCATTAAACGTCGTAACGTTTATTTATTTTTGCATTACCGAACGGTATGCTTATTTAATTACTGTCAAGTAATTCACTTAAATAAAGTCCTCTAAACATTATTTTACTACACTGTTGATAAGTTAATTTCCTTTGCTTATTGTCGCATTAGCTATCGGAACATATTTATTGTAACATGAAATTTAACGCCTGTTTCAGCGCTGGAGAGCCTGTGGTGGTGAACATGTTTGTAGGGAGGTATGACATGTTACTGCTGCTCTAATTATTATCACTAACGATGATGAAAGAGACATGAAACTAACATGGCTGCGCGCTGAGAACTCTGTATTGTTAGTGTAACTCGATGATGCTCCAATACACATACGGCATGTGACGTAGCATTTTTAATTTTTACATAAATTATGATGAATTTGCGCTTTTTCTATCCCTTGTATTTCTTTTACTGCTTTGAACGGGAAATTTTTTTTATAAAACACATTTGTTTGTGAGAACTGAAGCAGATAGTTCTTCGTAAACTAAACGTAGAACATACAGAGGTACAGTCAACTTGACCGTACCTCCAACTGGGAAGCCCACACGCACTGGTCTGTGCTTATATATAGGCCAACAGGCCCATGAGAGTATACGGCTGCAGTCGAGCACAGATCGTGTTTAGCTATAGCGCCAGTGGTAGAAGGCTCCATGCGAGAATCTGCGCCCTCGACCCTCTCCATTGCTGGCAAAGGTCAGTAAACCCACAGCAGTATGCAGACCGGATGCTGGCTGATCACGTCAAGCGCCGCGAAAAACTTGCCTACTTTGCAGCGAGGTTTGAACCTGCGGCCTTGAGAGTCATCGTCAGAACCTTTAGCCTGCTGCTACTGCGGCTTATGTGAGTAATCTGCATTGTCCAAACACTGAGAGAATGTTGTCCAAAAATAACACGCTTTCCTGTGAGTGCACGGGAACGAGTGCTGCTTTTGGAACAACACTGTTCACAACGAAGAACTGCCTGCCTCTTTGTTCCCCAGAATCAAACAAATGTGCTTGATTATTGAGTTACATTAACTGCTGAGTTCTTTTTGCGGAAATTGAAAGAAAATTTCTTCATTTTTATTCCACACCAATTTCACCGTATGATTCGCTTTACATAGAAATTAAGTTTAAATTCATAATTCGTCAAAAGTATTTTCACTGCATGAAAACAACGGTAGTAGCTATATATGTATTCTTATTGATGAAAATAATTGACATCCAGGTTACATAATTTATTAGGTTTTTTTCAGTAAGACGTCTTCTGGATTTTTTAATTTTGTTGGCCAAGCTTTCGACAATCTTTGCGAAAGTCGTTTTCAAGGCAAGGAACTTTTGTCCGGGAATTCTTACATGTAGCTAAAGTGTATCAAAGATACTCAATTGAATTTCGTTGAAAGTAACTCGTTTCTTATCAAGAAAACAAATTCAGCCATACATCGTGAAAGGAAAATTAGCCTTATATTGTGAAAACAGGACACGTTGGACAGCTTGCTGTCAAAATAAATCTGCAAGCTTCCTCTCACAATTTTTATTTATACAAAAGTAGAAAAAATTCATGTTTGCTCATATAATGATCTTACAGAATGTTCCTGCTCGTATGAAGTTTGGAAGTCAATATTATGCACTGTATGGACACTGAGTCACTTCTATATTTTTAATCGTTTACATCTGTTTTATTTTTCCTTTAGAGACGCGATAGTTTTCTTAGACAATTGTTTCTTAGCTTTTGTTTACTTCAGTTCAAAGACAGCAAATCTTTGTTAGTTTCATGTCTCTTTTAGGAAAATGTGTTCGCTTTTGTTTTAATTCGTCATTGGAGTTATCTTGATTGAGTGTTTTGACTCAACTTATATCAGTATTAATATATTACCTGCACCAATTTCAGCTTGTTTAACCATTATGACTAAGTGGACTGTGAACTAACCTTTTATAGTGTTTTCTCATTCCGTGTCCTAGGCTACGTACTAACAGTACTGACGCACGGTGTGCGGGTGGTGACAGAGCTATAAGATTAAAAAATAAACTGCCTCTGCTGTATATAGCGAATGGGTTTTGGAGTGATAATTTACGAGCAAACATACAACAATTTTTTTTCTTTCACCTTCGCCTTTTTTTATCTTTTGTTTATTAAATCCGCCAAGGAGGTTATGTTTTCGTCGAATTTGTGTGTTTGTCTATTTGTTTTGTCTGTTCGTATGTCTGTCACCAAGGTGACTGAAAAAAGTTATGAACAGATCTCTACGAAATTTACATGGATTGATCTTCAGGTTAGGAGGAACAGATAATTAACCATTGGTGAAGGTCAGTTTCACCGTTTCTTTGTTTGTCTACCTTATTTTGTTGGTTCCGTAACACAAAAAAGTTATGGGCGGATTTGACTGGAATTTTCGAGAGTTTTTAGGTATGTTGCGAGGCGCAAATGACCAAAGTTTTGGTGATGATCTGTTCGGCCGTTGGTGAGTTGGACAAATGTTTGTCAAAATGTTTGTCCACAACATTATTCAATAAGTTATGAAGGGATCTTCATGAAATTTGTTGGCATTGTTAGAAATGTTAAAAGGCACAAAACACTAAATTTTGGTGATAAGCGGTTTATCCGTTTTTTTGTGTGTGTGTGTTAAGATAAATAGCCGTTAGTAAACTGACTAAGCTAGGTTCCCTAGTGCCTCCTCCGCAAGGGATGTTGGAACTTGCCGCAGTTTCTGCTGACGAGGTTAGTTTTGTAAAGTTAGGTAGGCTCTCAATTCTTCCCCTTCTGTTTCGGGAGGTGGGCTGCCGTTCGAGGTGGCTGACCTATTCCCTCTAGACTTCTACTTTCTTGTATTTCGTGTGCTTCCCGTGTGCGGCGTAGCTGAGCGAAAGCGTTCAGCCGCGGGGGGGGGGGGTTGGAGATGCTCAAGTTGCTCCTTTTTTCTGTTAGTAGGACACTGACCACTCAGACCTACCGGCAGAAAAGCCGAGACAAAAATCATTGACAATTGAAAACGCGCCCAGTCTGTGCACGAGCCTTTGGTTAAACACGGGAATAGTTCGGCGCGATATAGGCAGTGTGCCACTAAAGCGCGAGTAAAAACGTCTTCTAGCTATACTACTTCTACTACTAGACTGACCAACAGGCCCATTCCCAGAGATCCGCTGTGACTTACGCCGCGACCCTCTATAGACTATTGCCATTATGTTGGTATCATTTAGATGTCTGAGGAACAAAACTAAAAAGCCTCCGCCAAAGAGACGGATCTTGCAAGCGCGATTTACGTGCAACAGATTTGCCGAGCTCGGGAACGGTAAGTTTGTTGGAGCGAATAGAAAAGATTATTATAGATTAAGGTGGCCTGCGTAGCTTTGACCGATAAGAGAGTGACTCCTGGAGGTGGTGGTCTATGCTGTGGAGGGTGTCTTTCCCAATGTTTATCATGACTATTTTTAAAGACATTTACTGTCTCCGGACAGAGAATTTTGAAGGGGAGTCGATTCCAGGAGTTCACCGTGAAATACGGAAAAAAATTACTGACTTAAGATAGTTCGTTGAGCTTTTTGTTCAAGTTTTTGATCGTCGTTTCGCAGGCAATCATAAATGTCTCTCTCGAAAAGTCCACTTGCAGGTACGGCGTTAAAGCCACTCAAATACTTTAATATATCTACTATTTGCCTCCTGAGTCGTCTTTGCTCGAGAGATCAGGCCCACTTTCTGCATGTCACAGTCGTATGGCTTATTTCGCAGCCAAGGTACCAATTTTGTTGCTCTACATTGGATGCTGTCCTTGTTATTGATATCTTTGCGCTGATGTGGCGACCGGAATTCATCAGCAAATTTTATTTGTGGGCGCACTAGAGCTTTTATGTACAAGGGAATGATAATGTCCTTGGATTTGTCCTCGAAATTCCTGGTAATGAATCTCGGTATTCTCCTTGCAGTCTTCACACTCTTGTCAACTTTCTGACTTTGTTGTAGTTTGTTTGTTATAGTTATTTCCTAGTCATGTTATTGGGTGACTGCTACCAATTCTGTCCCGTTCAGTTTCAATCGAATTGTGGGGTTCTCCAGCTCGACGCACTTTAAACTGAGCATTTGTCGACGTTGGAGCTCACTTGCCACGTTGTGGTCCATTCTATTGACTAATGTTTTCCAAAATGTTCGTCAGAACATAACTCAAAATGTTATAAACGGATCTTCAAGGAAATTACAGAAGCTGTTATTACTACCAAGGAAAAAATGACCAAAACTTGGTAATGACAAAGGGGAAATCCAAGTTTCAAGACCAATTTGAATTTTTATTAACATTGCCTTGCATGGTGGCGGTATGCTCTCTAAGACTGCTCTAGTATCGTTAATTTTTTGGTATAATATTACTCACTAATTTCTTTGTGTTGTATCATGTTCTTCTAGCATTTCTAAAAGCGTTTTTGGAGTTTTGGTGTGTTAAAATTTTTTTTTTTCTCTCTCTCTCTCTCTCTCTCTGGTTGATGGTATACTTGCATTTTCACTTTGACTCCGTTGCTTTAGTCGACGTAGCTGATTGTTACTTTTTGTGGTGTTAAAGAACTAGCTTTATTAGATTTATAATTTAGAGTTCTATGTTACTTCAACTAACCTGTATCGTTTAATACCGGGACCGCACTGTAGGCTCAAGTTATGAGCGAACATTCAGCTCGCACTTTGGCCCATTTCACCGTGAAAGTCGGCAGCACAGATACACATAGAAAGTACTAAAATTGAACGTCAGTGCGCGCTAAACGTTCTCGTATAGGATGGGCGTGTTGCATAACACTTTTGTATGTTGAATAGCTAAGGACCAATTGGTCGAATTCAGTGTGGGAAATATTTAAGCGAATGTCCGATATTATCCAATGCCGCTCCTATAGATATCGCATAAATGCCTATGTTTTCCGGTTTAAAAAACGTGCAATATATTCATACCACTGTGGTCAATGCTGGTAGATCTTGCTCAATGGATATTATTACCCTACAGTGTTGGTCTTGTCCAACCGGTAGATTTCATAGAAATTATGCTTGAGGCCATAATCAGAAGCGTAAGGAGGAATAAATTCAGCTTTTCCCGGAAAGCCCTTCGGTCTGTATAGTGACTGAATATCAATGGTATCCAAGGTATCACCGTTGTAGAAAAACGGAGAGAGCAACCAACCAACCAACCAGCAAACTAATACATTACGTACTATAAGCATAGGGTGGGGCCAAGAGTTATCACGAAGTCGGAAACCAAGGTTTTTGTACCATATTTTAATATTATGGGTTCGATTTGATAAAAAATACTTCCTGTCGCGGTGCTCGGTATTATTTCAGTTTGCTTTTCTCGCATCTAATACTTTTGCTTGGGTAACTGAAGTGTTTCCTTCATATTATAATAACGGCCCGCTGTAACTTTAGCAGAAGCGACGTTTCTGTCCCGATCAGTGTGGGTCTCTACCGTGATTGTGTCCACTGGCAATCTGCCTGGGCTCATCCCCCTCTCTCTTGTGGGAAGTCGTGCTGTGCTGCAGCTTTTTTCTACGTGCTCGTAAGAGCTGCGATCTGTTGGGTGTCTACGTTAGCGCCCTTCTTATTTCTGCTTCTTCCTTCCCCGTCCCCGCGCTTCCTTACGCTAGTTAGTATATCTGTACGTTTCGTATCCAAGATACGGTTCAGCTGACCACACCATGAAATGGTTTACAGCTACAGCGGAAGTCGATAGTTATGCTCAAGGAGGTTCTAATAGAGTGAAGCTCCTTGGTTATGCTACATTGTCAGAGTACCGTGAATGGTTTCTGCTGGTCCCACTGTGGAAGTTCCACAAACAAAGGAAGATACAAACTCATAAACGCACCCCAAATATTCCTCGAGACCGCTGTGACGTCATTATTGTCACCTGTCTCGCTGGGCAGCAGCGCTGTTGCTGGAGACAAGAGCGGTAGTCTCAAGCATTTCAAATTTCAACGAACTATGGCGCCTCTGAAGATAGCAACGTAACACTGGTATCATGGCTACGCACATATGATGTAAGCACGCAAGCTATCGACTGTTGTGTCATTGTTCTTGCAAATTTGATCGCGAAACTACTGAAGTAACCTCACCTGTGCTCATTTGTTTGTACTGGTATAAAAATTCTAAACCCATCATTAGAGCCCGGATTTATTGCGCTTATACGGTTATAGCTCCTAAAATTTACTCATACTGCACCTAAAATTTGCTCTTATTGCACCTAAAACTTGCTTTTATAGCTCCTAAGTAAGAGGAGTGGAAGAAATACACAATTAAAGGCAAATACAGCCAAACTAGAACGCCTCATGGCGTAAGACCATCACCTGCTGAGGGAGCAAATTTCAGCACCGTCTTTTTTTATTGCCGGCTAATCTAAGTTTTTTGGCATAAGTCTCATCGAGGGCAACCCACAAAAAAATATGATGATTGCTCAACTCCTTCGACCACTTATTGGGTGCACAGACAAATATATATGTATATATACAAACATATATGCATAAATCTTCAACGAAAACATCACCTCTCTCAATTTGTTCGCGGGTAATATAAATTGAAAGGACAAAAAGAAAATCGGATAGCAAATGGGACTAGCATGTCAGTGGAACAACGTACCCCTATATCAGTTCCAAATACAATAATATATTATTGTCAGTATACATTGCGCTTGTACTAATTGACAATTCTTCCCATTGGCGAGAATGATTCTTGCAAGTATCCCGCTTTACCTGTTCCTATGATGTATCCCCCCAACGAAGAAGGTTGTAAAAATTTAATAGTCAGATTTTGAGATTTTGTAACTCAATTATATTTTTACCCCAACAAAAACATGGAACAATAATTGATAAGGGAACCAATTGTCATGGCGTATGAAGTCATCTGACACATAACTGTGATAATAAGTGCCATGAGTTCACACGTCCCTCATCGTAACGCGTTCAATCACGAAAATGAACACGAGCTGCGCGTCAACTATTTATCGCCTCTGTCCAAACTTGGAAGTGTCCTTCATTCATATGAATGACGCCCGCGTTCAGTTATGATATCGTTTCTTTACATTATCGATTATATTTCGCGTCGGTTTTAAGTCACATTCGTATCCCATAATCTTATAGACTGATTTTGATAGGAACAGCCTATTTTCAGAACATTTGTAGCCTGATAAACCTACAGAAGAGAACTCAGTACAGAGCAATCGGTTGGACTTCCAAATCAAAGATGGCGTCCGTGTTCTTACAACATTTTCAGGTTTTATCGTTTTGTTTTCTTGTCTTAAACGGGAGTACTGTACAGGGATTCTGATCATTGAACTAGAGATAAAAAATATTTTTTGTGGACTAGTCCATGATCTGTCAACGCTGCAGCGAATAAATTTAGCATTTATAAGTTCTGTTTACTGAACTTGAATGACGCTGTGCGTTCAAAAAAGGGACATGCTTCATTCTTCAGACTAACGCGTTTGCTGCAGCTGCTTCTCATAAATCAACACGCCGCGCCCTTCAGTTTGAGCGAACGCGTTACGATGAGGGACGTGTGAACGCGGCCTAATATATTACACTTATAGCTATCATTGCAGTTATTGCACTTATTGCAGTTATAGCACTAACCCAGGAAACTGCAATAAATCCAGGCTCTACCCATCATACAATACTTAACTTGTGACGCTGCTAACTATGTAGTTGATTAGTTTGCTCATGCTTCTTGTTTTCAATACTGAATATTAGAAAACCAATGCATCGGTAATACGGGCTCAGAAACTACAGGAGTCTGCATACACGATCCATTACACACCATAGGCCTGTAATCAAACTTGGGATATAATATTGATCCACACTTTGTTTCTATGATACGGCTAGGGTGTAAACAATTACCTGAACTTTTTTCGTTGTTGTTTCTACGACTCCCACTAGTACCTATGCTCCACAAACTTATGACCTACCCTGTGTAATTTTTGATGATACACTTTCCCATGCACAGACTCCCCCTGCTGCTGGGGGTGCTGGTGGGAGCCGTGGTGGCCATAGCGGTGGTTGTGGTGGTCTCCTGCCTGCACTGCTCCTGTTGTTTGCTCTATAAGAAACGACAACCCTCCAGTACAGGTAAGATAGGTACTCTTATCTTAGTTTTTGTTTCTTCTGTTCATCTCGTAAATTTATAATGAGCAGCAACCCTCCAGTGCAGGTGATTTGCTCTTATTTAGCTTTAATCATATATTTTCTTATGTGAAGAGCGACAACTCTCCAGTACAGGTATGATTTTTCTGTTATTTTACTTTTAAATTATGAATTTCATCTCGTAAATTTATAATGGGTGACAACCTTCCAGTCCAGGTATGGCTTTTTCCCATTTCGAAAACATCGTCTGTGTAATGAATAAAAATTTTCAGTCCTCTATTACAGACACTTCTCTTTATTTTTTTAAAATCATCATTGGTCTGGTGTGATTTAATAATAATAATAATAATAATGACACCTGTTATGCTCAGGTAGATTTTATCTGTCATTTTATTTCCCGTATTTCAATAGTCAAGAACGTTAGCTGTTCTTCCTAGCTGCTCTCCAGTAGCTTCTATCTGTTCGACATCGTGCAGATTACTTGATCGAAAACGCTTCTGTTTTATTCACCACAGATCCGTACCCTGCCATGTTGCGTACCTGCCATGTTCCCCGGTCTAAACATATGTTGGTCTTCTTAGCACTGCAGTTTCCATGGCTCATGCCATCGCGCAGACCCACGCTCTTACGAAAATTTTACTTCAGCATTAATGAATTATTCAGACATTCAATTATAAAACAAGACCATCTTCGCTCTATCTGCATGTGGTTATGTCTCGAAATATCTAGTCTAAGGATCATTTTGTTCTTTAAAAATTTGGCTAGTTGTCACAGAGCAGAGTCGTATAGGTCAAACTTCCTCAAAAAACAACCCGTGCTCAGTTAGCCCCATTTTTGCATTTCTTTGGATTTGTATCAAGTTATATTTCATGATGGCCCATTTAGAGATCCATTGCATGATTGTTTTTCCCGGATTTTCCAATCAATTATATCGAAAATCCTAAAAACTACTTGGTATGCATGGTTACATAAATAAAATCTATGTTAACTGTTAACATATAATAATGCTCATAAATGTAATTGTAGCTCTGGTTATTTCAACAATAATAGTATTATATGGATGCTTTTCCTAAACCTTACCGAGACCCTAAAAATTTTATTGTTTTTTGGACAATGGTGTAAACCTATTTCCTTTCGATATCAGTGTTATAATACAAAATACACCTGCGCATTATACTCATCTCTCATTTTTTTATAGCCCTGTAGTATCCCTAATACATTGATTATATCTACAAATGTCAGAAGTCCTCTCCATTCTAAGAAGTTCACACTCTGATTGAAAAAATGCTGCGTTGCAAATGCACATGAGTTGTTTACCAGGCTGAGGTGCTTCAGAATGTCTTCAAGGCTCCGTTTTTTAACTGGAAAAGGAAGAATATCAATATTCCCGCGGCTTACAACCTACCTCTCAGTACATAAATACCGCACTAATTTCCCTTCTATGGGAGCTAACCAGTGTGTAAAAGAGTGAGCTTATTTCCGCCTAATTTCACCAGAAAAAGTAATTGCTGAGGCAGATTACTTCCTGTAGTAATACCTAGTTCTACTCCGATAGGAATCACCTTCGGTATTGATTTTTCTTTCACTTCCATTCCGTTGTAGCGCCGTAATTCAGGAAGCTTGTTTTCTTAATCTCGCCTCTACGGGAGTCGCTCGCATTCCCACTAATTGGCAGCCTCGTTTACCTGTTCCCTGCCTCCGTAATTACGACGCCCCTCTCCTGCCGGCCATTGTTGGCGTGCGGCGAGCCGTAGACTTGATACCAGGCCGGCTGTTGCACGTCAGGCGGTCGTGGAGTGGGTGCCAGGCCGGCTGTAGCCGTCAGGCAGACGGGGACTGGGTGCCAGGCCTGCTGTAGCACATCAGGCCATCGGGGACTGGGTGTCAGGCCTTCTGTAGCACATCAGGCCGTCGGGGACTGGGTGGCAGGCTTGCTGTAGCACATCAGGCCGTCGGGGACTGGGTGCCAAGCCGGCTGTTGCACGTCAGGCCGTCGGGGACTGGGTGCCAGGCCAGCTGTTGCACGTCAGGCCGTCGGGGACTGGGTGCCAGG
>LQNS02276930.1:2548360-2563406 GCA_001587735.2 Parhyale hawaiensis | reverse complement strand
GAGTTATACTGTTAACAAACGTTATGACAAATATGAGTCAAACATACAAACGAACCAACCGATCTGCACCAAGATTTGATCATTTATGTCTTTTACCATTACTAACAACTCCTATAAATTTCATAAAGATCCATTCGTTATTTTTTGAGTTATTGTGCTAACAAGCATAAAATTAAAAACAGTGACGAACGAACTAACAAACGGACCATTACCAAAATTTGGTCATCTACTCTTTGTTACATACCTAACAACTCATGTTAATTTCATCAAAATCCATCCGTAACTTTTTGAGTTATGGCATCGAGAAAAATGACGCAGACAAACAAACAGATGGACATATCTTCACCAAAAGTTAATCATTTGTTTCTCCTAACATACCTAACAATCCCTGTAAATTTCATCCAAATCGGTTCATAACTTTTTGAGTTATCTTGGTGACAGACAAAGAGACAGACAGAGACGACGAAAACATAACCTCCTTGGCGGAGGTAATAAGGCCAATTGTTGGAAATTTGCAGTGAACTGCTGTTATGCTGTGCATGGCCGGCAGCTTTCCGAACACGACAGAATAAGATCTTTTTCGGCAGTGTCGTTCTGAACACATTTGACGCGGTGGAGAAAGCGCGGTCACGAAATCTGAGCGGCGATATCGGAACTTCTTCAACGAACTGTACAGCTTACGTTACCGTAACTTTACAAGGCGTTTGTGCATCCGGCCCCAGGATTTTAAGTCCTTCCAGAAATCAATGGATCTATTCTGCGTTAGCTTAGTAGACAGGTTTTGTGCTATAATTTTATTTTCAGCTATGCACTTTTACTTGAACGTAATATGACACAGATTGTTCAGTTTATTGTTTTCTTGCCATATACATATGACGTGTAGGCGGCCTACATGCGTCCCTTTACGTCTTATACGCCAGTCTGCTGGCTCTGTCAAGCTCGGGGACGTTTTTATTTCGTCCAGGAACTTTTATCCTCGCTCTTCTGCCACGTGTACCGAATACGTGACGCCCGGCTTCGGGAATGGCAATTTGCTAAGCTGACACGAGCTTCCATATATAGCCCCTCTTCAGTGGTCATATCAATTTCACTGAAATGCAAGTTTTCGCCGCTTCAGAATGTAGCTTTACTATTGTGTGCGTAAGAATAAAGACCGACAAATTGAAAAATTACCAAAGCAAAAAATTCTATCGATGATGATGATGATGATCTAATCACTACTACTACTGACTACCTTCAAATAATATGACGGAAGGTTAAACGGTTACAAAATTTCTTCTAAAAATGAGCTAAGATATATTAGACGGACCTAAAGGCTCATTCCCAGAGAGACACCGGGACTTGCTCCCCGGTTCTCTATATGAGCTATTGCCATTATGTCAGTAGTATGTAGATGACTGAGGAAAGAAGAAAGAAAAAAAGGAAGATCTCAGCCACGATTCGATCAAGTATGCATGCAAGTGTAATTTATAGCCACTGGTTTGCGGAGCTGAAGAGTTTGTGACTCCTGGAGGGCGCGTTTTTGGTTGTAGAGGATATTTTTCTCAATGTTTGTCGAGACGATTTTTAAACGCGTAGACACATGATAAAACAAATATTCTTTCAGTCATTTCCAAAAAATACAAATATGTTATGAAGCGTACCTAGTAATTTCAACAAACCTTAGGTTGTTTCGCGAAAAATCTTCGGTCGTAGTTGACCACACCCTACTATTTTTAAGTACAAAAAGTACAGAATTTTCAGTGAGAGATCGCTTCAACAATGCATAATTATGACGTAGTACAGGAGGATAGTAAGAGAGTTTAATCTGTTTAACTCTGAAGACATACGGTGCATGAGACGCCGTCAGAGTGTTGAATACCAAGTGCGACGGAATATCTGACGAAGAAGTCTGACATCACCAGTGGTTGAACACTGTTGTGTTGTGGAAAAACTCAAGGAAGAGTGGGACAAAATTACGTTAGAACAATTCACAAAAAAAAAAAAATAAATAAGCACGTCGCATTTGGGTCGGTGTGCAGAATTTGGCAGAACAGCCGGGATGTACTCACCGTGTGGGAGAAACCGAAGAATTTATATACTGTATTCATTTTCTCTTTCTACTATGATAAATTTGTGCAAACAAAAATTCTAAATGAATGTTAAAATCAGTGAAACAGTACTTATCACAGTTTCTTGTCAAAGTTTTGCCTTGATGATGAAAACCACTTACAGTTTAAGTGTGAAGTTCATTCGTCTAGTTAAATGCTGAGCATTTCTATTTTCCATTTAATTTTCCGTTTTTCACTACGGTTTAGCCTGTGGAAACGTGGAACCCATGAAACGAGGATGTTCCGACCGTGGATCAACGCGTCTAGAAGTGGCATATCTGTAGAGGAAACTAAGTTCAGAACCATGACCTTTTCTAGCTGTAGGATAAAATGGGGAAAACCAAAGTGGGCACAAGACGTGTCCGAAGGTTAAGTCTCTGCTACTGTAACCTATAGGGTTCCCCTAGGGGTCGCGACTCTCCGTGACACAAGGTGGGTGAACCAAACGGAAATCTTTGACTCGCGGCTCATCCTATAGCTACACTTCCTGAGAAGGGGGTAAAACTAGGCATATAAGTAAAGCACTCTGAGAGCAAATACCTCCGCCAAGAGAGGCAACGGTAGAAAAAAATTCAAGTTGGCTCTGAAACCATAATTTTCTTTGTATAAACTCCAAAATCTAGTCACTCGTTCCTTCTGATAGTGACAACAGCTTGTGCAATTTTCTTGAAGATCTGTTTATAACTTTTTGAGTTACACTGCTAACAAACGTTATGGCAAACATGAATCAAACATACAAACGGACAAACCGATCTGCTCCAAAATTCAATCATTTATGTCTTTTAGCATTACCAACCACCCATATAAATTTCATAAAGAGCCATTCATTATTTTTCGAGTTATAATAAGCATAAAATTTAAAACAGTGACAAACGAACGAACAAACAAACGGATCATTACCAAAATTTGATCATTTACTCTTTGTTATATACCAAACAACTCACTTGAATTTCATAAAAATCCATCCATAACTTTTTGAGCTATGGCATTGAGAAAAATGAGGCAGACAAACCAACAAACAAACGGATGGATATATCTTCACCAAAAGTTAATCATCGGTTCCTCCTAACATACCTAACAATCCCTGTAAATTTTGTCCAAATCGGTTCATAACTTTTTGAGTTATTCTGGCGACAGACAAACAAAGAGGCAGATAGACAGACGGACAAACACGACGAAAACATAAACTCCTTGGCAGAGGTAATAAATAGACCCCTCTGAGAGCGCATATTTCCCCCAAGCAAAACAATGTAAACGAAAACTTCAAGTTGGTCTTGAAATTACTATTTGTTCTTTATCATTACCATTTGTGGCTCATGACAGTAATAGCAGCTTCTTTAATTTTCTTGAAGATCTGTCTGTAAATTTTTGAGTTATTTTCTGACAAACCTTTAGACCGATAATAGTCAAACGCACAAGCGGGCGGTCATTGGTGTCTTTCAGCATTTCTACCAATTCCTGCAAATTACATGAAGATCCGTTCATAAAGTTTTTTTCTTATTATTTTCTGACACACATTGGTCAAATACACCGACGAGCAAACCGATCACTACAAAATGTGGTCGTTTGTGCCTTATAACGTGTTTAAGACTTCCTACAAAACTTCCTACATAGATCCGTTCTTTACTTTTTGAGTTATATTACTGACAAACATAACAACATACAAACAAACACAGGAACGAACAGATCAACACAAAAATGTGGTCATTTTCTCCTAGTAATAACTAACAATTGCGGCAAATTTCATGAAAATTGGTCCTTAACTTTCTGAGTTAGGCACCGAGCAAAAAAAATAAATAAATTAATAAAAATGCAAGCAAAAACTGTTAAACGGGTCTTCACTAAATGTTCGTCATCTGTTCCTCCTAACATACCTGACGATCCCTGTAAATTTCATTACCATCCGCCCATAACTTTTTGAGTTATCTTGATGACAGACAGACTCGATAAAAACGTAACCTCCTTGGCGGAGATAACAACACGTCCTATGGGCAGTCGGTGCCCCGACGGATCAGCCACTAGCAGTGAAGTGCCCTCAGTAGCTCGCGCCGAATTATGCAAATCGTGAGCTTGCGACTCGCTTGTTTCTTAACTCTGCTACCTCACACCAGTATGGCTTCCTGCTAGAGCCTTGGCAAGTTGTATATCTCGGCACCATCCTACCCTATCCGCAGCTTCAGTCTAACTCAACCTTTCCCGACCACAACCCCAGTCATTGACCTGCGCTCATCCCAACCCTAATGCCATCCCAAGCCACAGCCCAACCCTAACCCCACGTTTTCATCCCCCTGCCGCCCGAAAGGTCACAGATGTCGCTTTTCAGCGCGTCCCAACTCCCCATAAAGGCCTGTGTTCCCGCCGCCCCGATTCAATTAACGCAAATTAACTCTTTGCTGATACGAAATTATTCAATTATTGAGGATACGACNATCAGTCCTCCCAGAGCCTAACCATTCCACATGGTGACAATTAAAGTCACCCATAAAGGCAAAGGCAGAACGCCTATCCGAGGACTGAATTCTAGCCATTGCATCCAGGAGACAATCAAGGAGACAATCCAGGAGACTATCATCAGCATAAGGGCTGCGATATACCGAAAAAAAATAAAAGTTCCTGAATGAGCCACAGACTCGCAGCACCATCCTCTCACAGCATGGACACTCATATCCTTGGCGGAGATACAAACTCGTCTTATGGACAGTCGGTGCCCCGACGGATCAGCCACTAGCAGTGAAGTGCCCTCAGTAGCTCGCGCAGAATTATTCAAATCGTGAGCTGCAACTCACTTGTTTCTTAACACTGCTACCTCACACCAGTATGGCTTTCCTGCTAGAACTGCAGCAAGTTGTATCTCGGCACCATCTTACCCTATCCACAGCTCCAGCCTAACCCAACCATAACTTCAGTCTAACTCAACCTTTCCCGACCACAACCCCAGTCATTGATCTGCGCTCATCCCAACCCTAACGCCATCCCAAGCCACAGCCCCAACCCTAACCCCACGTTTTCATCCCCCTCCCGCCCGAAAGGTCACAGATGTCGCTTTTCAGCGCGTCCCAACTCCCCATAAAGGCCTGTGTTCCCGCCGCCCCGATTCAATTAACGCAAATTAACTCTTTGCTGATACGAAATTATTCAATTATTGAGGATACGACGCCTGGGCTTTCAGGGAAATTAAACCTCATGATGCGATGCTGATAAGAACGATAATACCGTGACCCGGACCCCTGCCGCAGGCTTGTTGATAGCACAGCTTAATATAAAACTTCCTCGCTTTTAAGCCTTCTTTGATCCGCGCTGCTTCGGTTTCCATTAAAAAAGAATTTGACTAAGTGAGAGTGAGAAATATGATCATACATGACAAATTAAGTGCGCATTTCCACCTGATGCCGAGCTTTCATCGATCGATCTCTGCAGCGTCGAGTAGATGAAGAATTGAATTACAGGGACGGGGAGTCGCTTCCGATGTTGGGCTTTTGTTCATCACTGAAGAGTTGAGTGTGTGAAAACTGAATTACGGTGATGTGAAATCGCACATACTTAATGTTAAGCTTCTACCGATCAAGGAGGCATCGTGTATTGAAAAATTGAATTTGTAATTATCAGGATGTTGCTAGCTGTACTCGCGGATTACTAAATAAATATTCCATTGCTATTCAGTTTTCGAAGCTGTGCTGGTCTTTGAAAGCCTGCGTTAGGTAAAAAATCCCAGAAATGTTCACGATATATATATATATATTTCAAAATGCCCGAAAACACCGAAGCAGGGAAAAGGAATTTAATGAATTGTAAGAAAGCAAAAAAAAAAAAAATGAAGCGGGTGCTGGCCAGTACGAAAATTGCTGCTCGTCGCTCACAAGGTTGCAAACTGGGAGTCGGACGTTCTTGGGGACAAGCAGTCGGAGACAAGCACTTGATTGTGCCTAGAGTTCTTAGAGAGTTGGATTCAGGCGGGACCTCAGGAGTCAGTGTCGGACTCAGGCTCGATCCAGGAGTCGGAGTCGGACTCGGACTGAGGCTCGATCCAGGAGTCTGTGTCAGACCTCTTCCATCAGACTCCACAGCCCTACATTAAATGAACCAATGAAAAATGAAACAAGAATGAGACCAATGAACTGCAGCTGTAGTATATGCAAGCGATAGCAATACGTTTAACAATAGCAAAATAATAAAACAAATAATAATAATCACTGGGCCCAGGGTATTAAGAAAATTATATTAAAACCCGGCAATAAGGAAAGAAACCTCACTGTGTTCATCTGAGAAAGTTCCTAACTAGTAATGAATTATTATCCAGAATAGCTTAATGCTCCGTTTTCACGACAAAGGCGATTTAACACAGGGAGAAAGAAGGGGCATACAGTATGTCTGTAGGAACGTGGAACCCACGCACGAGAGTGTTCCCACGCAGATTAACGCCTGGGAACAGTAAATTGGGAAAGAAGAGGAAGAACATAGTAAAGTAACATCAGCAGGAGTATGAAAGCGGAAGGAAGCAAAGTGGGCACGACGGAAAAAAGTACAGAAGGCCTAGCTAAAGCTCACACCCTGCGCCCACTTAACGACTTTCGTTGATGTTATAGCAGCCTAGAACAAGAGCCAACTCAGCTAATGTGGCTACTTAGTCAGCATGACGGTTGTGAACATCGTGGTCTAATTTTCAAATTGTCAATGTTTATGGATTTGGACTGGTCAAAAGTGAGAGCTGGTTTCCTATAGTTGAAAGTTCGCCATTGGCGTTTGCTATGGTGTAAACATTGCAGTAGCGACTGAAATTTTCAACAATATTTTATGCAGTTAAATTTGACGCAATGAGAAGCCATGACGCGTCAACGGATTAACCGAGTTGACTCTAGGCTGCTAGCGCCAACAAATGTCGTTCATTAGGCACACCCGGATGCAGGTAACCTACAAGATCCCTTTGGGGGTCGAAAGATCGGTAAACCTTACTTGCCTAACTCTATGGTCTACGTGCCCTCCTAAGAGGAAGATAGTAACGTAATAATTATGTATCAATATTTAAATTTCGTTACTTAACACGTTGTTTAAACCAGTCTATGTTTCAAGACGGGAAAAGAAGGTACATACATGTAGTATATCGACAGATATGTGGAACTTACGGAAAGAGGGTGTTCCCACACAGGATCAACGTGCATGGGAACAAAGTCGGGAAAGAAGAAAAAGAAAACAACAAATCGTCAGTGGGAGTGTGAAAATAGAAGGATGCTAAATGGGAAATAGTGTCAGACTGACATCATTGAAAATGAATTTTCTATGTTTTTATTTTTTTTGTTGTAAGAGCGACTAGTTCAATATGTACACAAATCGAATTTTTGATTTGGTATTAGTGAGTTCTGTAGCAGCAGAAGCTGATTTGCGAGACTTGAAAATTTAGAGATATCTTAGATTATTTCCTTAAGGAAGTTTTAATGCCTACATTAGACAGATCATTTCATTTGGACTCTATGCGCATGTTGATCACGGAGAACGAAAGTGCTTAGAACGGTTAGTAATAGTTTTCTTTATTGGCTGTTATACTAATCGGACAAATATTTCACTTTGAATTAAACAGCATTGAAGTAGACGAGTTGAGAGGAATGCAAATTTTGTGATGTTTTCACGTCATTTTTATTAAATAGAATTTTTGTGGTACGGATACGTCATTTAGAACCAAAGAGCGTTGAAGAGAATGTATTGAAAAGGTTGAATGTTTTACCTTTCGTTGTCATTTTTTTCATTGCAGAATGTTCAGTACCTTCACCCAGTCGCCGACAGCCGCCAGCTCTACTATGACCTCCACCGGCCGTGTCACCCTCTCCCCTGCAGCTCTTCAGAGCAACAACCACAACCTCTACGTCACAAACCACTGCGGCCCCTTGTCTAACGCCACCATGAATAACTTGAATAATAACCCATACAACGCTAACGATATCTACAGTAAACGATCCTGCCAGCAGTACGATAATGTCGGCGTGCACGATATCGAAAACGTAACGTCTGGTGTTCAGTCGGCGGACGAGAGAAGACTGTCNAACTGTTAGTAATAGTTTTCTTTATTGGCTGTTATACTAATCGGACAAATATTTCACTTTGAATTAAACAGCATTGAAATAGACGAGTTGAGAGGAATGAAAATTTTGTGATATTTGCACGTCATTTTTATTAAATAGAATTTTTGTGGTACGGATATGTCAATTAAAACCAAAGAGCGTTGAAGAGAATGTATTGAAAAGGTTGAATGTTTTACCTCTCGTGTCATTTTTTCATTGCAGAATGTTCAGTACCTTCACCCAGTCGCCGACAGCCGCCAGCTCTACTATGACCTCCACCGGCCGTGTCACGCTCTCCCCAGCGGCTCTTCAGAGCAACAACCACAACCTCTACGTCACAAACCACTGCGGCCCCTTGTCTAATGCCACCATGAATAACTTGAATAATAACCCATACAACGCTAACGATATCTACAGTAAACGATCCTGCCAGCAGTACGATAATGTCGGCGTGTACGATATCGAAAACGGTACGTCTGGTGTTCAGTCGGCGGACGAGAGAAGACTGTCGGCTCAGTTTATTGAAGGCCGGAATCTGTCGACTTCGTATTCCAACTCCGCAGCAAACGGCTACAACTCCAACGGCGACCTGAATCACTCCCAAATCATGGAAGATTCAGACAGCGGCAGAGCCAGCAATTCTGTATCGTCTGTATCACCGTACAACAGCAGTAACATAATCAACTCCATCAACAAAAGACCGCCTCTGAGTTCTCCCATAGGATCCTTCAGTCCTGCTCTCAAGCCTACAACTCGGCCATGTAGCACAGCTCACATCGTTAATACAGTTCATAGTAACGAAGAAGATGAAGTCACCGATGTTCCGCCCAAAATGTTCAACGTGACTAAATTTTAAAAACGAGACCTAATTTTTATGACTTTGCTCTGGAGCTGAAATGAGACTTTCTTTGATTTGGAGGCTATGTAGAAATAAGTAGACCTGGAGCCGTATCCATACTGCACCTTGTGCACGTTTTCCTGGGTAGAAATTTGCAACTAACTGTAACCCAAAACCACCATACCCAAAGTCAAATTTTAAGTAAAATTAATTTTGCTTGAAATCTCGAAAAAGAAAAAAAACGACAGTCGGTGATATAAAGTGAAATCATCAGCACTAAATGGTCTATTGCGTGGGTACATCTATATCTAGAGCACTCTGAGAGCGCATACCTCCGCCAAGCGAAGCAACGGTAGCAAAAATTTCAAATTAGCTCTGAAACCATAATTTTCTTTGTATAAACTCCAAAATCTGATCATTTGTGTCTTTTGATAATAATATCAGCTTGTGCAATTTTCTTAAAGATCCGTTCATAACTTTTTGAGTTATGCTGCTAACAAACGTTATGGCAAACATGAGTCAAACATACAAACGAGCAAATCGATCTGCCCCAAAATTTTATCATTTATGTCTTTCAACATTTCTAACAACCCCTATAAATTTCATAAAGATCCATTCATTATTTTTTGAGTTATTGTGCTAACAAGCATAATATTAAAAACTGTGACAAACGAACGAACTGACGGATCATTACCGAAATTTGGTCATCTACTCATTGTTTTATACCTAACAACTCATGTTCATTTCATAAAAATCCATCCATAACTTTTTGAGTTATGACATTGAGGAAAATGAGGCAGACAAGCAAACAAACAAACGGATGGACATATCTTCACCAAAAGTTAATCATCTGTTCCTCCTAACATACCTAACAATCCCTGTAAATTTCGTCCAAATCGGTTCGGCACTTTTTGCGTTATCTTGGTGACAAACAAACACGACGAAAACATAACCTCCTTGGCGGAGGTAAAGAATGAAAAGAATAAAGACCGTCAGTAGGAGTTATAGAAATCAATTAAACTAAAAGAGAGACTAAGGCAAAGATAACCTGCGGGGTTCCTCTAAAGACGTGAATCCCAGTAACAGAGAATTGGTGGATCTTGCTAACCTATAATTTAGGGCATCCTATGCACCCGACGGTTCTTTTTAACATACAACTAAAATATTAAAAATTTGACGTATATGTCCATTTCAACAGTAAAACTTACGGAAAATGGAATTACTTAACCACTGGTCACTATTCAGACAGCCCTTAGGTACGAGGTGTAGTGTGGATCCTGTCCCTAATACTGTACTAAATGTAAACTAATGGACTATTTTTAAGAAAATGAATCATTTTGTATGGATAATACAGGGTGCCTGCGATCAGATATACTATTTTTTTATAATATTTGAATCGTGAAAGTTGGTCGGTCAGAAATCGTCCTGCGTATAAAACGAACCAATCACTGAAGCTGTAAATTTTTTTTCTCGTGTGAAAGATATTGTCATTTTTTCCTCTTTTCTTCTTTGACGTACTGGAAACATAGAGAAACACTTACGAAACTGACTAATAAATATTATTGACCCTCTCGTGGCCGCAGGACCCACAGGTGTTACAACTATACTCTGTCCATTTTAAGAAGGCTGTTTGGGCGTGGTCAGATTCCTCTACAGCGTTGCCAATTGAAAGGGCATTTCTGAGCTTTCTCTACATGCAGATTGTAGGCGGGGCTAAGATATAGGCCGAGCAAAATCTAAGACATGCCCGTAGAATTGGCAACGCTGTAGAGGAATTTGACCACGCCCAAACTGCCTTGATAAAAGGGACAGAATATAATACTAGTCCTTCACACCAAGAAACTAGAACAGAAAATTTATGTTTACCTCTAAAGAGGTAATTATAAACAGGAGTCTGATTAGATTTACCTTTTAAGTGATCAATATAAAGTACCTGGTACAGAAATTTCTCTGAGGTTATGAAAATTGAAAAGTGATAAGTCAGGCACGAAAGTGTTGATGAGACTAACTTTATTCTCTCAGTATTGGCATTAGGTAAGCTTTGTGTAAAACCTGAGATCGACTGTAACGAAAAGTGATCTTCGCCGGTGAAACAATAGCTAACATGGGATCTATATAACGTATCAAGAAATATTTCGTAAGTTACGTATATTACGTTTTATTGCCGTGTATTATTTCAAAATAAAGATTAGATCGATGACAAACGATCTAAACAGGCAATTAATTAACAATTAAATCTGGTTAAATGTGGTTTTCGGATTACCGGTATTCATTTTAACATCTTTAGTGTAAGCGTTCTAAGGTATACAGTAGAACTCTTACCATATACGGTACTGTGTTTGTAGGATGGTATAGGGGACAGTACCCCCCATGTTTGTGTTCTAGGACGTTCGATCACAGTCGGGACACCTTCTCTCTAAAAAATTGTATTGAAATCCCAAAAATTATAGCACACACTCTGAGAGCGCATACCTCCGCCAAGCAAGACAACGGTAACGAAAATTTCAAATTGGTTCTCAAATCATGATTATTTTTGTATCAAAACCAAAATTTTATAGCAATAACCGTTTCTACAATTTTCTTGAAGATCCGATCATAACTTTTTTAGTTATGCTGCTAACAAACATTATGACAAACATAAGTCAAAGACACAAACGGACCAACCGATCTGCACTAAAATTTAGTCATCTATTTCTTTTAACGCTACTAACAACTCCTATAAATTTAATGAAGATCCATTTAGAACTTTTTGAGTTATGGCACTAAGAAAAAATAGGCACACCAACAAACAGATGTACGGATTTTCACCAAAATTTAATAATCTGTTACTCTTAACATACCCAACAATCCCTGAAAATTTCGTAAAGATCCATTCATAACTTTTTGCGTTATCTTGGCGCAAACACAACGAAAACGTCATCTCCTTGGCGGCGGTAATAAGTTGTTCAGAAAGAGAGAAGCAAAAGAAGTACCGTAACGTAAAGTGTGCCAAGAAAAATCTAGAACGCACGTCAGAGGATATTCCCACACATGATCAACGTGCTTTAGGACAGTGAATTGGGAAAGACGAGAAAGAACAGAAGATGGTATCTGTATGAAAATGGAGTATAATAGTATGAAAGTGGAAGGGAGCAAAGTAAGCGCGTTGAGAAATTCCTGAAGGTCTAGTTACAGCTAAAATTATCCGTGGGTTCGACTTGGAAGCGCTGCTTCCTAAAGCTTAAGGTTTTGTGGGTAAGTAATCCTTTTTAGATCTGAAGTCGATATCCCATCCACTGGTTGTGAAGAGCACACAATCCAATGATAAGTACATTATACTCGTATATTTAACTACATTAAAAAACAGAATTTATTGTATCCGTAAAGTATTTCCTTACGAATTGTTTATATACGGTAATCAACATAGGCTACGCATTGATTACGATAACTATTTGTTAATCATCAGCATATATTTACGTTGGCTAATTGTAGCAATAAAACTTTTTGATAGTTTTCAATTAACTTTCTTGTAATTGTTTGAAAGAGAGAAAATTAGCCTTGATAATTAGAGTGATAACACGGATAGTAAATCCTGCATTGTAGCATCGTTAATAGGTCTAGGTAATTAAATTTACGCAAGAGTGCCAACTAATTATTAATATTATCTATCATAATGTTCTTATTAAACTTTCGAATCAGGTACGTTCGCATTCAACCATAAACTCGGCAAGAAATAAAACACAGATATTTAATTGTATTGACAGAGATTTGCCTGCAACAGTTAATAGGAAGTTCGATGAAGAACTAAGTGTAGGAAGTCGAGTTAATTCACTTAAAGATTCAGCTGCAAATAGATTAAGGGAAGTCAAGCTAAGATTTAGCTGAAAACTTTTACGGGAAATTTCACAAAAAATAACCTACAATTTCTTGAAGTTAAATCTACGTGTAACTTCCAAAGTCGATGGGTAGGCAGACTAAGATTAACTGCAGAATTCCAGGAATTATGAGTTTCTTGACTATGAAACTAAGCAAGTTAATGAATTTTTGAAGCCTCACGGAAATACCAAGATAGATAACGAAAGCGGCATAGATATTTCCTTTTTTTCCGCACAAGCAATGGAGGCTCATTATAATGTGGAGGTGCTGAGCAGATCTACAAGTGAATATTATTTTGTAGTTCTTGCGCCCACTAGAGAATGGCTGCTGATATTAGCAAGGACTCGAGGATAAACTACTGATGTTACAGTACTCGTGTACACTAATGTCAGTAGCCATCCTCTAATTTATAGAAGTATTACAAGTATCCTGGTATGGAAATGCGCACTACCATCATCCTCTGTAGTAACCACGATCCGCTGCTGAAAGTCGAACTCCTCAGCAAAGAAATGAAACAGTGAGACATGACGCGTCAAGTTGACTACAAAACCTCCTGGAATATTAAACATAAAGAGATTATACTGAAAAGTGAAGCGAAGAAACTGCAGTAAAACGCTACAACCCAATTGCCAGACTGCAAAAATCTTACTAAACAATCCATTATTTTGGTCAAATTGAAGCGCTTTAACAACGAATACATTTTACAAAGTCTTCATTTCCACATGAGGAAACCACCTTTTTCCGTTTGGAATTACAGCCTTTTACAAAATTCACTCTCTAACGTGTAGCATTTTCAACTGTACATTACTGACCTGTGCCATTAGATGTTACGGATAATGTGTATAGACTAGTGAAAATGACTGTATATTTTTGTAGTGGTTGAACAGTTTGTTTGTGCACCTAACCTTTTTTAACCGTTTGTATTAAGGCATAAAATATGTGAGAGTGCGCTGAAATGTTCATAGACCGTTTTATTACCAGGTGCCAACATGATTTTTATTATGAGAGTATATGAAGCTAAGCCTCTTCAGACAATTCAAGCGTGCATCAGGAGAGGGAAAGAAAGAGACAAGTAGGATGTTAAGAAAACTTCAATCCCTCGCACTGAGATCTGCGTTGAGGAACAGCAACTCGGAAATGGAGAAGAACCAAACAAAACGTCTGTAGGATTATAAAATGTGAGACAGGGAGGCAATCGACAAAATCTCGAGAGCCTAATCATGCCAACATCAGTGCCATTCAGCCTATGTACTTTTCAGCTACCCCACATATACAGCATACCGTTACAACTAAAGCTTGTTGGAGACTTAACTCTGGTGTCCTACGTCCATTCTTCAAACCATCCGAATGTTTCATCATATCCCTATACAAACACAACTGCGTGCTCCCTAAAGCATTTGTTCAAAATATTTAATCCGTCAAGTCAGTTTACTTAGCGTGCGTCACTTTTAGTAAAGTAACTGCTATCGCTTCAGACTTGGAGGGAATCCGAACTCTAGTATCGGTGGCATTGTCAAGCTACGGTGGCATTGTCAAGCTTCGGTGGCATTGTCAAGTTTCGGTGGCATTGTCAAGCTTCGGTGGCATTGTCAAGCTTCGGTGGCGTTGTCAAGTTTCAATGGCGTTGTCAAGTTTCAATGGCGTTGTCAAGTTTCAATGGCGTTGTCAAGTTTCGGTGGTGTTGTCAAGCTTCGGTGGCATTGTCAAGCTACGGTGGCATTGTCAAGCTTCGGTGGCGTTGTCAAGTTTCGGTGGTGTTGTCAAGCTTCGCTGGTGTTGTCAAGTTTCGGTGGCATTGTCAAGCTACGGTGGCATTGTCAAGCTTCGGTGGCATTGTCAAGCTTCGGTGGCATTGTCAAGTTTCAATGGCGTTGTCAAGTTTCAATGGCGTTGTCAAGTTTCGGTGGTGTTGTCAAGTTTCGGTGGTGTTGTCAAGTTTCGGTGGTGTTGTCAAGTTTCGGTGGTGTTGTCAAGCTTCGGTGGTGTTGTCAAGCTTCGGTGGTGTTGTCAAGCTTCGGTGGCGTTGTCAAGTTTCAATGGCGTTGTCAAGTTTCGGTGGTGTTGTCAAGTTTCGGTGGCATTGTCAAGCTTCGGTGGCATTGTCAAGCTACGGTGGCATTGTCAAGCTTCGGTGGCGTTGTCAAGCTTCGGTGGCGTTGTCAAGTTTCAATGGCGTTGTCAAGTTTCGGTGGTGTTGTCAAGCTTCGGTGGTG
>LQNS02276930.1:2487244-2500419 GCA_001587735.2 Parhyale hawaiensis | reverse complement strand
GACCGGACATCGTCGTTAAGGACAAACAGGAGAAGTCGGCCAAACTGATCGACGTCTCAATCCCCTTCGACTCCAGAATCATCGACAAGGAAGCGGAGAAGAAGGAAAAGTACCGGGACTTTGCCATCGAACTACAGAGACTGTGGCAGATGAAGGTCGACGTCGTTCCAGTGGTCATCGGAGCTCTGGGGGCCATGTCCAAGAATCTCAACACCGCCCTCCGAGAGCTCAAGTGCGGCCATCTCCACCCAGGAGCCCTCCAGAAGAGCGCTCTACTCGGAACAGCGCACATCATTCGCAAAGTGCTCTGAGCCTTAGGTCGTGGGATGTGACCCGGCGCCAGAGTGTAGAGCCCAACATCGCTCAACCGATCCAATTATTGGGTCGTGAAATCCCCTCGATAATAATAATAATAATGGTAAACGTAGAGATTAGTGAAGCAGTACCGACGGCCCGACATAAGTTTTGTCACTTCGCCATGCTGATCTTTAACAGTAGCCATTGAGCGAAAAGATCGTTAGATATTTGAAGGAGACGTTATAGGTAAATTCGCGATGAAAATATACACAGTCCATTCCTGCCCCAACTGTACACAGTGCGAAATTATACATGTCAATGGGAAATCTGTCACCGTGAGTACAGGTGTAGTGACGTCACTAGGAAGAGGCCAACAGTGACGCCACCAAGTGAGGCCAACAGTGGCGTCACCAAGGGAGGCCGGCAGTGACGCCACTAAGGTGGGCCAGCAATGACGTCACCAAGGGAGGTCAATAGTAACGTCACCAAGGGAGGCCAGCAGTGACGTCACTAAGGTGGGCCAGCAATGACGTCACCAAGGGAGGTCAATAGTAACGTCACCAAAGGAGGCCAGCAGTGCGGTGTTTTCCCTGATGGGGAAATTGATTTTACCCTTTTCAGCCTTTTCTTTTTTAAGTAAACGGCTTTTAAAGCTCAGCAGGTATGTATGATATAAACTGATTCCAAATTATATTTTCATTCACAACTCGCCGTAAAATGGTAGCGTGTCCAACCTTACTTTTATGGGGAGTTTAGCTCCAGCGAGCGGGATTTTCCCGGAACCAGAAATGAATATTAAGTAAGACAATTATCATTTGGCCTATTAATAACTTGTCTTGTCTATATAGATTCAGATTTAGTATGGTTCGAGTGGAGGCACGATTCTATAAACAGCTAGGGGTGGCACAGCAGAGGATAAATGACGACAAGTTATAATATAACCTGTCTATATTCACACATTGCTAGTGGTCCTGATACAGTTCGACGCCTTCTGAGACAACTGTCACACAAATTGGATCATTACCTACGTTTGGTTACAAAAGACGACACACTATACCCCTACCGCCTTCTAAACATTGTCGCAGGATTGTGTCTCAACCCAACTCTCATGACTATAAATACACATTCAAATACTCAACTTAGGATCGGGGTTGCTGCTGTCGGGAATTCGACCTGGCCATCTCGTCCTCGGTTCGAAGGGCTTGAGGAACACACACGGTAGTCGAATGACAAGTCTTTCTTCGTTTCTCTGGCCTCGTCTCTGGCTGCCTCGACAGCCTGTCCCCAGTTTTTATATTCAGAAGGTCGGCCGAAAGTAAACAACCAGCCGACCTGCGCTGGCAGACAGTTTTGACCCTCGCTGCCGTCGAAATGTCTTTGTTCAATCGACTATTTTCCCCTCTAGTTAATTAACCGTCCCGCCTAGGTACATTGTTCATTTGGGTACCAAGTTACAGGTCTCGTGATATTGCAGCTATTAAATTACCTTTCCCGCATCTACAGTTCCGAGTTTTTCCAATATTTGTAATAAATCGAGTGGAGCGCGAAGCTATCTTGTTTTCCCCATTAAAAGCCCTATTTATACTGCACTAACATTTCCATCGGAACCAAACACCACTACCAGGGCTTATGTATGTATCTTAACTGTAACTACATGGAAATAAATAGTTGCGGCGTCCCTTGGTTTGGCCACAATCGTCCAAAAGTTGTGCTTGTACAAACACAAACGGGAAGTTGTGAGGATTGACGTCCCTTGAACGCGATCCTAGTGGCCGAACAGGTGTAGGCGCTTGCTGACGTCACAGACGACGCCCTCGGTTCTTTTGTGCACTTTGCCCGACAGGCGTCCCTCGCTGATTGCTACCTTGTGAAGGTAATTGCGGAGTAGCTGGATGCTCGTTTTGGTGTTAATTTAGGTATGTCGATTCATATCGACACTACAGCAGGGCTGTCACCAAGGGAGGCCAGCAGTGACGTCACCAAGGAAGGCCAGCAGTGACGTCACCAAGGAAGGCCAGCAGTGACGTCACCAAGGAAGGCCAGCAGTGACGTCACCAAAAGAGGCCAGCAGGGATGTCACCAAAAGAGGCCAGCAGGGATGTCACCAGGGGAGGCCAGCAGTGACGTCACCAAGGGAGGCCAGCAGTGACGTCACCAAGGGAGGCCAGCAGTGACGTCACCAAGGGAGGCCAGCAGTGACACAGCACTAGCCCCGCCCCTCCAACAGGCCCCGCGTGTCCCCACGGCCGCTGTTAATGCACCTCTTCAGCAGCAGTGCTGGTGGTGGTAGCCATTCAAGAAGAGTAGCGGATGCACTTTCTTTCCTCTGTTATTATTATTCCTTAGTTACACGCTCGGCCTCTTGCCGATAGTAATTAAGTTTTATCGGTTCTCCGATATGAATTTGCGAGCCATTTAAGGGCGAGCGCCAATAAATACGAGGCTTTTGTTTTATCTCGGCAGCGCATGCGGCGAGATACGCGCAGCCTCTCGTGGTGTGCATTTGGTCCTTAGAATATTCCCGGATGCTATTCCACTATGTATTCCTGGGGGTTATATCAGGGTATAGTCCTGGATACTCTTCCAGGGTGTATTCACGGATACCATTTGCAGGATAGGGGTATTCTCAGATGCCATTCCCGGAAATAGGTAATCTTGGAAGTCATTCCAGGATATAGGAACGGTTACATAAGAGGTAAATGGGAAAGGTTTTGTTCCGCTTGTCACTTTTATTGAAGCAATTTTAAATAAAAAAAATGGGATATACTTACGTAATTAGCTTTGTAAAATTATACCAGTATAATTATACCGCTGGCGAGTGCATAGTTTTATATTGAATTTTTTGGTTTACACAAAGCTAAGTTTTTCTGACCATAATAAAGTAAACAGAACCAAACTTGACCTCTCCTAACCTATCCTAACCTAAACTACTTTAACCTCACGTTGCATTACCTAATCTCATCTTGCCTAACTTTACTCTGGGTATATATAGCTACAACCAAGGTCAACCTGTCAAAAATCCGGGGAACTTCTTGACCCGTTTTCACTCATGGAAACCATCATTAAATTGAAAGAAAACGTGTGGGAATGATGATTTCTGTGTATTATTTGCAGATTTCTCCTTTAATATTGCATAAGAAAAAGGAAAAAGTTTGTTACAGTGTTTTTATGCAAATCTTGTTTGCTTATTATTTCCCTCGGGTGTTTAATTATACGAATCATAACCATAATTTTTGGAAGTTGATAATTAGGTACCTACTTACTGTTTTACAAATTCAGCCAACTCACTACAGCGATATCCGTATTCTTTACTTGGTTAGTGAAGACAGGACGGGTTCCTGTTATTCTTCAGAGTGATGTACTCAATTTTATCTGCTACGATCATTGTTTGAAATTACTCAGATTGAGTTGGCCGAAATTGTGAAAACTTCTCAATAATTATCCTTTCCCAGTTGTCAATTTTTAAATAGGTATGTCAGTTACTATACATATAAGCCTCAGAAATTGCTGTTGTTTTAATCCTATTGTCATACATCTACTGATGAAGCTTGCCCCTATGCTTCCTTTTGGTTTCCGAATATAATGTTCGTAGTGTAAAAAAGACACCTCTAAAGAATGGAGTTCTGTAGGCCATAATGACAGACAATGATCAGCTATTGTGCGGTTGTTCTAATCCGTGAATAATCGACAATGGAGCGCGTTTGCTTTCAAGTCTAATAAGGCGAAAAAAATGACAATATAAATTACAGAAACAATTTTATAATATATAATGGACGCACAATTATACACATAATTTGTAAAGCATTTCTTATAATAATGAAAATAAATATTCTAAAGCTATTAGCAAAATTTATGGTGCTATTGTGCTTAAAAAAATATTTACCTAAGAGTCGAGCTGCACAGCAGCAGAGAACTGTTCGACATGGATACTTCAACAGTAGGTATATTCACGAGAAAATTTACGACATCGATGACGTCACAGCCAATCCTTCGCTGGTGTACGTCATATGTTCGTAGCCATGATACCAGTGTTGACGTGGGTATCTCCAAGCGCCAAATTTCCAGGAGGTGGAGGTTTGAAATGGTTGAGAATATTGCCCTTTTGCATAACAATAACGTTATAGCTCAGTGAAACAGGAAACCAGATGACGTCACAGCTGTCTCGAGGACATAGGAAGATATCGAAATTCGGCCGCGTGACTGTTTTTGTTGTTGTTGCAACCTGGTTGTATTGCGACCTTACGCACACGTGAATCTATAACACTAAGAATGACCGTCGTGTTTTTTATGTTTATGTGTTCGGTGTCACATTCATATGGATAGGAAAAAAATCTTTTGTTCCAACGCTGAATGAAGTTCACTCAATACAGATATATACAGCATCTCTAAGCACTCCGTTGCATCGTCGTTCATACTCTCTTCTGAGGTTTCCTTCATCCAATGTTTGTTTTTTTTTTTTTGTATCCGCTCTTAAAGAAATAGGCGAAAAATAGGCCAGGATGCAGATTTCGTTATCAACGAGGACGAGGTTGCAGAAGGCTAAAGCGAAATCCTTCCCCTTTATTATCTGATGAATGCATTTCTTGCCCCATTGGAAATTTTGGCGATCCTGTTCCCTTCTATTGGGATTCAGTTGGCAATCAGTACTATATAATAATTCACGTCGTGTTTTTAATTATTTATTTACTAGTGGCCCGTGCCGTCATTATAAATGACGGCAAAAAATTAACACTTCACCAAAACCCCCGCCGTCTGTTGGGCTTTCTCATTTTTCCCCTATCTAATACTGAAGAAAAAGATTCAAAGGTACCCAACTTTTTCTTTTCGCCGAAGAAAAAAATTGCAAGGTACCCCACTTTTTTTTACATTTTGAAATCTGAATTTTCTCCAATCTTATTCCCATCAAGCGTGACAGGAAAGATATAAATATTATTATAAATAAATCAGTACTATATAATAATTCACGTCGTGTTTTTATTTATTTATAACTATAATTATATCTTTCCTGTCACGCTCTATGGGAATAAGATAGAAGATTCAGGTGCCGAAGACGGTATCTTGGATACGGGGGTCGGACTTCCACGCTCCAGCTGAGGGACCTGAGCTCGCCTGCATGATCATGTCTGGACATGTTCAGGTGCCGAAGACTGTATCCTGGATACCGTTGTCACACTCGGGCGCTCCAAACAGAATGCTGAATTTTCATTAAAGAAGCCTCTGAACAGTAATAAGCACAGGAGACAGAGAAGGTTTTCCTGAGGTTCTGAACTGAGGACACAAACACGACAACTATGGGAAGTAATGACGGCATAATATACGCGTTCCAATAATGTGGGGCCAGCTGATCATGTTCCGAAAATGTATATGAACAGAGCTTCAAAGTTCACGGCGAAGACGTTATTCTTGAAAAACTTTTTAGAATGAGTTATTCTACGTTCATATTCGATTAAAATAAGCTCGCGATTGCACAATTAACTCGCGATTATAGAATTAGTTACAGACTTAATACGACGTGTTGGAATACGCGTACGATCATCGCGTTCCAATAACGTCGGCCGATCGTAATCTAAAAACCTAATATAAACTCAAAGTTCCTGACAGAAACAATACTCGTGAAAAACTTCGTGAAATGCGTTTTACGTTCATATTTCAATAAAGTAAACTCGCGATTGCACTACTAGTTTAAAGACTTAATAGGACGTGTTCGAACACGCGTCGTACGATCATCGGGCTTCTGTTGATCAACAAAACCAGACATCAACATGGCTGTAATGGCAAATGTGACAGGGGAAACAAGGGGAACTTTTTAAAGTCGAATATCTCGAAAACTAAGCATTTGCGGCGAAACTACTGTTCATGAAAAAAGTCTTAGAATCCCCTATTTTATCGAAATATGTCAATAAAATTACTAAATGTGATTACTGTCCGCTTCGGAAAATTCACCATGAATTCTAATGCTTTCTGGTTTTTACAGGTTTAGGTAAATTTTTACTTTAGGTCCGACACTATGTTTTCACATTTTGACACTTTTAATAGGTTAAAGGAGCCATTCTAGATCGTTTTTCATCAATACCATTTTTGGGTAAACGCTTCGTCTTCAAGATATAGCGCAAGTAAGTTCCCATTGTTTTTCTATGGAGAACATAACCGGTGCTATAGATTAGATTAGATAGGCGGCATAGACGAACCAATAGGGCCATTCCCGAAGAGACACCGGAACTTACGCCCCGGCCCTCTGTGAGCTCTTGTCATTATGTTAGTAGGATATAGAGGACTGGAGAAAGAGCAAAAAAGGGGGAAGAATCCTGCCAAAGAGACGATCATGAATGCACGCAAGCACGATCAAGATCCGCTGATATGCGGAGCTTGGAGATGTCAAACTGTGTAGTTGGAGCGGGAGAGAGAAGATGACGGACTAGGGTGGCCTCGGAAGCTTTGGCCGTTAAGAGTTTGTTTGCTAGCGACCCCATAGGAGGCTAACCGAACCTTACCGAAAATACAGTTGGTTTGCTTAGTTCTCTTGGGGTCACCGCCCAGTCGGAAATTATTGTTGTTTTATAGTAGAATATCGTGGTGTACGAGAGATTAAAGTCGATTATGGATGATGAAACAATATGGAAGATATGTCGACCATAACATAACGTTGATTTTAGTATATTTGGCGATATTGGTTTTCTAAGGTTGGTCTGGAAACGAAGGTCTATGGTAGTACATGGATGTTTGACGACTATATATGGTAGATGGTTGGACAATGATGTTTAAAGACTATATATGGTAGAGCATATGCTAGAGCATAACTATGGTAGCTTATCAATCCGATTTCCGTTCGTAATATCAAGAATGGAATTCCTCCCATTTTATGGGGTAGAATATGCATGGATTGCCATGGATTTTAATAATATGGCTAGAATTATCAATATTATCGACCAAAATAATATTGTATGACTATAAGTTTGAATGCGAAACACCTAAAAATTTATATCATAATGCAAAAATTCTGCATATTTTCAGTCTTTTTTTTTCCTGTCGATGAAATGTAAAAATTTCAGGGTATATATGGATACTAACGGCCTTAAGGGGATCGTTTACAAATTTTGGAATTTTCTTTATTAGTGGTCCGATCTCACTGAAATTTTCACATAATGTGTAAAATTAAAAAAAAAAAACACTTTTTATTTTTGTAACTTTTTCCATTTAGGCCTTAGTTTTTTATATATATGTATATATAATATATATATTTTTTAAAAGAATAGAACTGCCTCAATTTTTATGCTAGAATAAAAACAAAGACAATTTTGGAATCCTTGAAAGATTCCCTACAACAATTACGTTTTGAAATTTTCTTTTTCTTTTTCGTTTTCTATTGACGTGAGATTTTAGATGGGTAACTGAAATAGTTCAGTCAACCATCTAAAATCTCACGTCAATAGAAAANCTTCCTCATTTTTCCCCTATCTAATACTGAAGAAAAAGATTCCAAGGTACCCAACTTTTTTTTTCGCCTTTTGAAATCTGAATTTTCTCCTATCTTATTAGTTCTATTTTTCCCCTATAATATACTGAAGAAAAAGATTGCAAGGTAGGCTACCCAACTTTTTTTTTCGCCGAAGAAAAAAATTGCAAGGTACCCTACTTTTTTCCCATTTTGAAATCTGAATTTTCTCCTATCTTATTCCCATCGAGCGTGACAGGAATAAGATAGGAGAAAATTCAGGTGCCGAAGACGGTATCTTGGATACGGGGGTCGGACTTCCGCGCTCCAGCTGAGGGACTTGAGCTCGCCTGCATGATCGTGTCTGGACATGTTCAGGTGCCGAAGACGGTATCCTGGACACGGGGGTCACACTCGGGCGCTCCAGACAGAATACTGAATTTCCATTAAAGAAGCCTCTGAACAGTAATAAGCACAGGAGACAGAGGAGGTATCCTGAGGTTCTGAACTCAGGACACAAACACGACAACTACGGGAAGTAATAACGGCATAATATACTCGTTCCAGTAATGTTGGGCCAGCTGATCATGTTCCGAAAATGCATATGAACAGAGCTTCAAAGTTCACGGCGAAGACGTTATTCGTGAGAAACTTTTTGGAATGAGTTATTCTACGTTCATATTCGATTAAAATAAGCTCGCGATTGCACAATTAACTCGCGATTATAGAATTACTTGCAGACTTAATAGGACGTGTTCGAACACGCGTACGATCATCGGGCTTCTGTTGATCAACAAAACCAGACGTCAACATGACTGTAATGGTAAATGTGACAGAGGAAACAAGGGGAACTTTTTAAAGTCGAATATCTCGAAAACTAAGTATTTGCGGCGAAAATACTGTTCATGAAAAAAGTCTTAGAATCCCTTATTTTATCTATGTCAACAAAATTACTAAATGTGATTACTGTCCGCTTCGGAAAATTCAGCATGAATTCTAAGGCTTTCTGGTTTTTACAGGTTTAGGTAAATTTTTATTTAGGTCCGACCCTATTTTTTCACATTTTGACACTTTTAATAGGTTAAAGGAGCCATTCTAGATCGTTTTTGATCAATACCATTTTTGGGTAAACGCTTCGTTTTCAAGATATAGCGCAAGTAAGTGCCCATTGTTTTTCTATGGAGAACATAACCGGCGCTATAGATTAGATAAGCGGCATAGACGAACCAATAGGCCCATTCCCGAAGAGACACCGGAACTTACGCCCCGGCCCTCTGTGAGCTCTAGTCATTATGTTAGTAGGATATAGAGGACTGGAGAAAAGAGCAAAAAAGGGGGAAGAATCCTGCCAAAGAGACGATCATGAATGCACGCAAGCACGATCAAGAGCCGCTGATATGCGGAGCTTGGAGATGTCAAACTGTGTAGTTGGAGCGGGAGAGAGAAGATGACGGACTAAGGTGGCCTCGGAAGCTTTGGCCGTTAAGAGTTTGCTTGCTAGCGACCCCATAGGAGGCTAACCGAAACTTACCTAAAATACAGTTGGTTTGCTTAGTTCTATTGGGGTCACCGCCCAGTCGGAAATTATGGTTGTTTTATAGTAGAATATCGTGGTGTACGAGAGATTAAAGTCGATTATGGATGATGAAACAATATGGAAGATATGTCGACCATAACATAACGTTGATTTTAGTATATTTAGGTCGATATTGGTGGAGGCGATATTGGTTTTTTAAGGTTTGTCTTTAAACGAAGGTCTATGGTAGTACATGGATGTTTGACGACTATATATGGTAGATGGTTGGACAAGGATGTTCAAAGACTATATATGGTAGAGCATATGCTAGAGCATAACTATGGTAGCTTATCAATCCGATTTCCGTTCGTAATATCAAGAATGGAATTCCTCCCATTTTATGGGGTAGAATATGTATGGATTGCCATGGATTTTAATAATATGGCTAGAATTATCATTATTATCGACCAAAATAATATTGTATGACTATAAGTTTGAATGCGAAACACCTAAAAATTCATATCATAATGCAAAAATTCTGCATATTTTCAGTCTTTTTTTTCCTGTCGATGAAATGTAAAAATTTCAGGGTATAGATGGACACTAACGGCCTTAACGTTATTTTTATCTATTGTTTACAGACTTTTTACGCTTAGCCAGTTTAGCGTAATTACCCATTATTTTCATTTTTATTTGTTGTATATCTTGCTGAATAGTATTACAATCCTTGATCAAATATTGGCATCCATTTTTGAGTTCATTCAGTTTATATCTGTAAAGAATCATCAAGAAATTATTCCCGTTAGCTTTATGTGGAAGATGTAAAGTTTTATAAGATATTTAACCTTTCGTACTCGTGCCCTGGAAACGGGTAGGCCTGAAAATTTTCACCCGAGTAGTGACTTCCTCTAAACTGGGTAGAGTAGCTCTGTACCGACTTACAGTTAAAGAAGTTATATATAAACGCGAGTTAACTGCACCGACTGGTTCAAGCTCCTGCTCTAGCATCGTTCTGAAGTTTAGAGCCTTAGACCATTCTGAGCTGCAGGCCTTACACGTACATAATAACTAAACTATTATTATTATAAGCAACTAATCATCAGCAAACAAATCAGGCATCGACTGCATAATATGTCAACAGTGAAAACAGTTTATCTTGGTAGAATATAGTTGTATCATTCGCTGAACACAGTCGATTTTGGTTGTGAATGGTGTTTTTTACCGTTCACTATGGTAGATCATGGTTGTGCAGCTAATGCCTTAATAGTTGTAATTGGGTATTTATGGTTGGGAATTATGGTTGATAATATGGTCGAAGGTTAAGTGACATATCTCTACCATAGACGTGGGGTATTTACCAACTTACACCTCCTATAAAGCTACTATTTGTTGGTTTCAGAGCTGGTATTAGTACCAACAAGATGATAAATCACAACCATAATTTCCGACTGGGCGGTTACTTCTTCGGCTAATATTCATAAAATTGTGCAAGAAAATATACATATTTTTATATCCAGTGAAAAAACTATTCAGAATATATAGGTCTTATGTTGTGCAAATTTGTTTTAGTTTTATAGTGATTATCTAGAAATCCGCATGTCTTTCGAAGGTGTTGAGCTGCACCGAAAATATTTGCCGCTGCTGTCGCGTCATTCCGTCGTGTCTTTGTGCAGTGAAAACTATGGAGAAATATTTTAATCTTTAGAATCAGTAAAAATAGCTGATTCACATGATGTAGTTGTTTTCTAGGGAAAATTGTTTTTAGTTTTATTATAATTACCTGGGAGTTATTGGAACGTCATTACGTTGGTCGGCGCCATTTTCCTCGAGCATTGCGTCGGTGGTTGTTGAAGGGTTAATATTTCCGTAAGTTTGCCCAGGAAGTTAATACGACAGAAAGTGTTTTCTAGAATAATTAAGGCCTGCCTTAAAAAAATTACGTCCATTTTTTGCATATCATTAATAAAAGATTTAATGGTTTCTCCCAAACAAGCTCCAAAAACGGGTGCATAATATTTCTCGTGGGATATTAGCAGACCATTCCTGGCTGTAAGAGCCACGTCGTTGCCAAGTAACTGTCTTCTGGTGCATCATTTTAGTAGGCTAACAAAAACCTACGAATTTTTGTTCAATTCGCTTTTAGGACCTTCATGCACTTCTCATATTTTGAAGTGATATATGAGTAGAAGGACCCATTTTAAGACGTTTTTCACGAATGACGTTTTTGCCGCAAATGCTTATTTTTCAAGATATTTGCCTTTGAAGTTTCCATTAAGATCGGACATAGCAGCAGGTTCGTATTAATATGGCGGCGTGACTCGATGTCGCTGTACACCGTTTTTATACATTTCTCGTAGTATATTAGCAGAACCAGACCTTGCAGATGATATTATATTTATAATATATTGAAGTATTATATACGTAGAAGGACTCATTTTAAGACTTTTTCATGAATAACGTATATATAGATCGGATTCGTAGTGACGTGACCAAGAAGAAATACCACAGTGCGACAGTCTTGATATGACTGTTGCAGTGGAAGGTGCGTGTGCAGGTTGTTGTTACCTGGAAAATTTGATTGCATTCCATAAATACAAGAAACTATATAAGATAACGTACTTCAATCTTGAACATCCATTTTCGATATTTTGAAGTCGTATATAGGTAGAAGGGTAAAATTCGCTTTTAGGACCTTCATGTATTTTCGATATTTTGAAGTCATATATAGGTAGAAGGACCCATTATAAGACGTTTTTCTTGAATGAAATTTTTGCAGTAAATGCTTACTTTTCGAGATATGTATTTGACTCTGAAGTTCCCATCAAGATCCGCCATTAAGGCCATGTCGCGTTATCTAGAGACAGATTTTCTGAAATATGGTGGGATAGCACGTATTGCTGAACACTACATGTATTTTTATATGTTTCTCATAGGATATTAGCAGAACCAGTCCTACCCACCTAACCTTATTAGTAGCAGCCACGTTGTAGACGAAAAACTGTAGAAAAAAAAATGATAGGGACTTTACAGTCAAATAGCTATCTCGAAAAGTTGGTAAGCACTTGCGACGGAAACGTCCTTCATGAAAAATGTTTTAAAATGGGTTCTTCTACCTCTATATGACTTCGAAATATCGAAATTGAATGAAGGTTCAACATTACAGTACGTTACCAAGGAGAAATGTATAAAAAAAAAACAGTACACAGTGACATCCATTACGCCGCCATATTGACAGCAGACCTGCCAAAATATCGAATCTTAATTGAAACTTCAGTCAAATTTCTCGAAAAGTAAGCACCTGCGACAGAAACTTCCTTTAGGTAAAAAATCTTGAAACGGGTCCTTCTACCGGTTCAATTCGCTTTTAGGACCATCACGCATTTTCGATATTTTGAAGTCATATATGAGTAGAAAGACGTATTTTAAGACGTTTTACATGAATGACGTTTTTGCGGCAAATGCTTAATTTTCAAGATATTTGACTTTGAAGTTTTTATTAGCGTCTGACATCGCGGCAGCTTGTCGAACAAAGCCTGTGATGACATCGGTTATTTTCTCCCATAGGAAAACAATGGGAACTTCAAAGTCGAATATCTCGAAAAGTATGCATTTGCGGCAAAAACGTCATTCGTGGAAAACCTTTTGAAATGGGTCCTTCTACCTATATATGACTTTAAAATATTGAAAATGCGCGATGGTCCTAAAAGCGAATTTTACCAAATTTTTCGTTACCATAAATTTTCGGTAACAACATTGCTCTTACTCGTTAAGGTTAGGTGGCCAGGACTGTTCTGTCAATATCCTACGAAAAATGGTATTATTTTACTTTCACTTACACATGATTTTCATGACTTTTCTTGTGTTCAGTATGTAAATTGGGTCAATTCAAGACATTTTACATGAATGACGTTTTCGTCGCAAATGCTTAGT
>LQNS02276930.1:2467594-2478124 GCA_001587735.2 Parhyale hawaiensis | reverse complement strand
ATCAACGGGCACGTTCGATTGGGTCGTCAATGGGCACGTTCGATTGGGCCATCAACGGGCACGTTCGATTGGGTCGTCAATGGGCACGTTCGATTGGGCCGTCAACGGGCACGTTCGACTGGATCGTTAAAGTGGCCGTTTGATCAGGCTGTCAATGGCCCCGTTTGATTCGGCCGTCAGTGAGCACACTCGATTGGGAGCCAAGCTCCCAAGATTAATCCTCTGAAGATTGACTTGTCCAGAGAGGAGTTTCGACATTGCAGCTCAGAACTTCGCCGTAAGTGTTCGGACCGACCGGTTTCCGTTGAACAGGCTGAGGACTCCATCGTAAGGAGCAAGATTGAGTTCCCGGACGTCTCAAGAACAATCGATTAAGCGTCAGTGCTTGAAACTCAAATCAGCTGGTCGGAGCCGGGGCACCTGCCTGGAGTTTCGGCCATATTAAGCCTCAAAAGCTTTACTTGGGCTCCCATTGTATTCACAGCTGTACAGTGAGATGCTATGAATCTCATGTTTAATTATGTTTGCTTTCTTTTTACATTTATTACCCAATCAACCAACTTGAACTTGTTCCCCTCTCTTGGAAAAATTTAGTTGGACAACTGAAAAGTCATTTACCTACCTACATGTATATTTTACTGAGTTATCTCCAGTCCAGGCTTAAAGTTATTTCACCATTATTTTGTGAAGAATTGCATAGCTTATAGCGAATTATCACTCCACCATTTACTACACTAGATTTTGTAGCTACTTGAGTTTTTGCAATTGCCTTAGTTTGCGATTTTTCACTGTGTGTTAAAAATTTTAATCCTGAGGAAAGCAGGAAAACACTTGTTTTATAAGTATTATCTTTAGCACACTGGAGAAGAACTATGAAGAGTTAGTGTATGATTTCACATTAGACAAATAAAAAATAAAATTTATGATAAATAAAAAATCAATAAAGAAAATTATTTATTTTTTTACTAAAAAATTACCAACGCTATCAGCAATAGGCCTCGTTTAGCCTGGGAATGTAAAAAATAAATACTTTTTAGGTGGAATTCAGTAGATTTCGACCGATTTTGGTCAATTTCGGTGGATTTCTGTCGATTTAGGCGTTTAGGATGACCGATAAGATAAGGATGTAGAAACAAAAATATGAAATGAAAATGTTTATTTAGCTTTACTTACTTGCTACAGCAAATAAAACCATGGAAGGTAGAATTCACCTATAGCGAGAAAGAAAGGCAACATCTTAGAGTCAGAATCAAATAATTAGCCAATAACCTTGCTGTGGTTGCAGATTATGCTAAAAATCTAACCTTGCTCGGCAACATTAGCAATTGAGGTGAAAGTTAACACTCTTGGTCGTGTATGATGGATATACATCAACCTTGTAAGTTAATCAATTAGTTACAGTCGCAACCTTAAATTCACTGTATGTAGCTCAAAATAAACAAACAATGAATGTTCACATTAACCTTGAATAGCCCATATTGAATTACCCTCGTAATGTTAAACAATTCGGTCGTAATAGTGTTGCCCTTGACCCACGTGATTGCAGAAACTAATGTTACATAGAATAGCTATCTCACTACAGCTTACTGCACACTTGTAAAAGTTAACATTTCTAGGTGAAAACAATAGTTACAATGAACCATGGCGTCTTAAAATTCATCAAGGAAGTTCTAAATATAAAAATTATCCTCACAACATTACTACCACAAAATTCAAATTGTTACCTATCTAGAAGGTTAGACAGCAATGTCTTTGCATATTTCCAGACATTGTTGCTGCATTGCCTTCGCAAGGTAAAAACTTATAGGGTACAGTTTTAAAATGAATTTCCTGGTCAAAGACGATGTTAGCACCTAAACTTGGTAAGATAAAATTGATGTTGTAAGATTGGTAATTTCATGTGCTCATCTAAGACGATGCAGTGCTCTAACTTCACAAGGTTACATGTTATATAAAATTGCACATTAACCCTGCTGAGCAAACGATATCGGCGCAATGGCATCGCTAACTTGAACGGATATTGTAAGATTAAAACGTAAGGCTGCTAGTTGCAAACCATGTTGGTGCAGCACGTAGGGTACCCGAGTGCGGGGTCCCTATCCAGGCGGCACCCAGGGGGAGGAGCCACAGAGCCGCATCTGCCAATCAGAAGCAAATATTATTTGCATTTGTAAAAGGAGAAGTCCCCAGTTTGACTTCCGACTTGACTTCAAATGCCATTCCAGACCAGGGTTGGCGATGAGTTTATTTCCTACGTCTTAAAGACCAATATTTATCATCCGCGAACGAAGTGAGAAAGGTGATAATGTTTTCGTTGCAGATTTAAGAACATATTTTTGTACATATACTTGTATATATACAAGTGCCGTGAAGAACGTCATCTATATATATTTGTCTGTCCTCCCAATAAGTGGTAGAAGGAATTGAGTAATGTTAATAATTTTTTCTCTATGGAGTTTAGGGGTTGACCTAGATGTGACCTGTGCCAAAAAACTAGGCTTAGTTGGTAATCAAAAAATGGCGGAGTTGAATTTTCCACAACCGGAGCGAATTTGCCTCTCCCGCGGCAGATCATCTGGAGCACGGGGCGTTCTACTTTTTTCTATGTTACTAGAGTGCCCGCGCTGTCAATAACGACAGTGAAAAACATGTGAAGACCCGTCTTGTGTTGCCTGTAGCCTCATCGCAAAGATATTAAGGCAGAGCCTACATGTATAGAAGGGAGCTTCCTGTCTAGTTAGTGCCTCGTGTTGACGGGACATGTTCTTCATGATTTCTCAGGTTATCAACTATTTAGGGTAAACGGTTGAGCTCCCTTCTATACATCTAAGACTCTTATTGACTTCCTTGTGTAAGATGCTGCGCAACTGCCAACTTGAATTATGGGACCGTACAGATAAGCGTGCAAGGCTGAACAAAACCAAGCTTTCTTTTGGTGATACGCAGAAAAGCGACGTTTTTTGCTCGAAGTCAATATTACTTCTAATAAATACGGAGCTCTGTGTGCAAGATACTCGAGGGTGGCATATAACTTGGACTCTGAAAATTTTTCCTCATGAGGTAACTTGTTCTGTTGAAAGAAGAACCCAAAATGTGGAGAAACTAATTTGCTGCTGAGAAATCATCGTGGTCTTTGCGCGCCTGCTAACCGCTCAAGAATATCTTACCAGTTGCCTCGATAATTAAGAAAATAAGAGTATTAGCTCAAGCTTGAATGAAGGAAATCTCAGATGAGAGTACACAACACGATGGAAAAGATTGCTTAGAGAAGCTGTATGCTTCTACATCGAGTGGACTACAACGTTGTCAAAGAAAGACCGGAATCAGACATATGGTTCGGGTGCCATCATCTGTAACCTGGAATATTTTCTGCCTATCAGTTTTTTATGAAGCTTGGCAGGATGACCACAGTCTTCAAGCAGATGAATTTACTGATGAAACCAGGAAGGCCAGAGCTTATTTTTTCCTATCTCTGTATTTCGTTAAGAGCGTGACACGAAACCTATAAATAAATAAAAATATAAATATATAAACACACGACGGTCATTCTTAGTATTAGATTCTTAAGGAGGTATATACTGGGGGGGGGGGGGCGCAGGGTGCTAACTTTGTTGGACACGCCATCCATATGAAGCACTAGGATTAGCTGGCCATCGAAAATGACTTCGTTGAATTTACCCCCACCGCGGGTGATGGTCTTGCACCACGAGGCGTTCTAGTCACATTAGTTTTGTGGACGGATGTACTCATCCAATCCTCCGTTGTTAACGTAACTGAGTGTACGCCACAAAAAGTTAATAAATTATTCGCCGTCAAACTAGTTTCCTTCGCGAGTGTCGCTAGTGAGTGTCCAGCAAGAGATATTAAATATACATAGTACTCAAAACGGTTCAATGTATACATATAACACATTTATCGGATAATTTAGAATATCTTCTGAGTTTTAGTTTTATTGCCCAAGCTTTCGAACAGTTCAACACTGATCAGCAGAACAAGAATCAATAATCATCAGCTGAAATATATCTCAGCACCATACATTCGAGGAGCTACCGAAAAAGTCAACCAAATTCTCAAAAATCACAACATCCAACTTGCCAGTAAACCTTCAAACACGTTTAACAGAAAGTTGAATAACAGCAAACAATAATGTAATGTTCACTCAAAACATAACGTTGTGTATCAAATCAATTGTAATGACTGTGACAGCGTTTACATCGGAGAGACCCGAAGGTAACTTTCTGTGAGACTGGATGAGCACGCAAAAAATATTAGACAAGATGTGTAAGCTTCATTGGTCAATACTCATATTAAAGAGAATGGACACCAAATGAATTTTGACCAACCAAAAGTTCTTGCGACCGAAAAGAACCTAAAATCCAGACTTTTCTTAGACGCATTTCACTCTCATAGCAATCAAAATTCCATTAACAGGCACATCCAGTTTCCAGAAGCTTACCTCCGGACTCTTCAATAACTTAGGAAATGATTTAACCGGAATTTTATTGCACTTGTGTATATAGGATACTATTGCTGTGCAGATAGCTCTAGCTAGCGTTTTGAAATTTCGTTCCCCTGACGACGACCAGTGTTTAACTGTTCGAAAACTTGGGCAATGAAACTAAAACTCAGAAGATATTCTAAATTATCTGATGAATATGAATCCTGAGTGTCAAATATTTCGAGTTATTCATACAACACATTCGTATTCGAGTGGATGAGCGAAAACGTTTGAAAGACTAAGGCAGTGGATTTCAACCTTTTTCCCAGCCGGCACACTACCTTAGTATGAAACATAGAGCGTCGCACCTGCCACCAGTTACGATTTTTTTTTTCAGTCCAAATACAAATTTGGTGAAACCAAATTATATCCAATTTATTACATTTCTTTGTGCACATTATATAGCTAGCAATTTTTTGATGAAATATGCGTACCTGATGGCTGGTGTTAAATAAAAAACAAATATATATGTATACATGCGATCTCAACACACTTCAATATGCTGTACAAGTGTTCTAGTGCGGTGAATACATACATATGTTCTTCACCTTAGCACCCCCTCCCAAGAGCACAATCCAACATCTCGTATGAATCGCGTTTGGTGCGTGTATCGAACTGGTTAATTATCGTAATACGTCTGCTTCATCTGACATGAGTAGTTTTAAGTATTTTCGAATCTCATGTTATGAAAGTTAGACCAAAAAGTCTTTGATTTCACAGGAAATTTCTGAGGAACCAAATACTTATAATAGCTAATTGGTCAGTGGCTGGCAGCGTTCGAACCAATGCGTGGCGGTGCACCAGTTGAGGACCACCGGACTAATATGTAAACTTGCCCTTAGGTACTGAAGCGAGAGAAAGCAGTTTTGCAAAAAAAAAAATGCACAACATGGTGGCCCTCTGCTCGATTCCCACTCTTGCCTAATTTCAATTCATTGTCACATGGTTACCTACCCTGAGTGAGTTAAGCCCTTGAAACCGTTCTAATTCCGTCTGGCAGTTACAAAAGCGACTGAATGTACTTCCAGCAAGCAATTGACTGTCCTACAAGAAAGTTCTGCTTTATTCACAAGCAATTTCTTCGACGTCGTGACCTATCATTTCGAAGCTATAGAGTGAGCTACTGCAAGGCAAGTCTGCCATCTGCACAGATTTGCGACCTGATTATCAATGATTGGTCAAACAGAAGGTCAAGAGCTTGTGAGTTGGTTACTGGTGGGACCGGTACGAAGAGATCATTTCCAAAAACCAACTGTCTGAAGATGAAATTTCTGATCTAAATGTCCAATGGAAAGAAAGTCAAAGTTCTTAAATGTCAAACAGAAATAAAGTCTAATAGCAACATGTCAAGAAGGAATGCCTATAAGTTAATGACGAATTCGTTATACGGAAATATAGGTTAATGACAAATTGGTTCGAAGAATTAAGTGTAAATTCTAAAATGTCTAAAGGAAATGCACGGTCAATGGAAGAAAATATAACGCGTAGGACATAAATTCAGTAATGATTACCAATCTCCTAGAAGTAGATGTGGACCAGTATTCTGTTAGTAATACATATACAGCGCAATACCGTGTTTCATGCTCAGTTATAGGACAACAGTGCATGCACACAACGTAATGCTCTTACCATTCAGCATTTCGTAAAATGTTTAGACTAAAATATAAGCTTAGTTGTTCCGATATTCCGACAAGTTTGAGCATAACACTGAAGCTAAAGTTAAGCCTCATCTTAATGCGCCAAGTCCTTAGAATGTTGGAGCGATACGTGCACTTCTGGTTACGTTTACTTAATGGCAGAGCTAAGGATTATATTACCAGACAGTCTGGGAGTGAATATGTTGAGCGTGTTTCTCACTCACTTCGGTTCGGTATAGAGATGCGTTAAAAGCTGCAAACATATATATGTGGGAGAAACGAGTTCACTTTTCAGATTTATGCCTGTAGCTTCCCGAAAGAAATTATTTTCACTAACGGGTGTTCTCGAAGAACTTAAAAATTTGGCCAAGTTATTTCTTAAACATCTCTTTAATAAATGAACATCTTGAAAGTGAACACTTTTTCTTTGGTTATTTCGTTTACTGGGACATTTCATAAACTGGATATTTTATCCTTACACTTTGTAGATTGGACATGTCATCCTTGACACATTTTGAAAATTGAACCTGTCTCACGTTTGGGACATAGTAGGACTGGAATTTTTCTAGTAACACGGTGAAATCTACAATAGTCAACACAGTGAATTGACCCTTAACATCATGCTGCAGAAAACAGTGGAAGACGATTCCAAGACTTAGACGCAGTGACACCTATCTCCTTGGTACATTATAATTCAAAGGATACATACATAGTTCAAGGGAGTAGAGGCAGAACTGGCTGACTTTGAAAATGCATTAGATGAGTGAATCTGACTTGACGATTTGCCTTTCATTTGGATAAAAGTAAATCAGTAAACAGCGAACGATCCAACATGAAACAAAATCATCTACAAAGTTTGAAAAAGAGAAGAATCTTTATTCACACTGTATAATATTTTAAATATGTATCCTGGTTATTACCAGATTAATGGTCCGTTCGATTGGGTCTTTAAAGTCGATCTAAGCCAACCCCACTCGACTTAAGTTATCCGAAACTTCAAAAAGGTGCCCTGGCATTGACCCCTTCATTCCAGTTTAAGGCGTTGACCCTTACTCGATTACCTGTTATACTTCCAAGAACTCAATTTTGCTCCGTAAAATAAAATTTTCTGTGGGCTCAACATAGCCGGGTTGTTTCTAGTGTCTACACCACGCTTCAGAGCAATGAAATCGAAATTCCTACCTGTAGTTACCGATAAGTTAAGTCAAGAAGGCTTGGCTTAAATCAACTTTGACAACCCAATCGAACGTGCCCTAAATCAAATGAGATTAGGTTATGTACGAATCGTTCTGTGCACAGAAAGAAAACGGAAATGCTGCAATATTCAGTCGTTGTTTTCAAACAGGGAAAAATGTTAGAAAAACACTTGTAGGGAAAATGCTGCCAGCAGTTCATCACTGGCAATATAAAATTCCTAAGAACATAATGAACACTACAATTGAATGAATCGGGTTTACGTCACGATCTCCCGCATCTCCCAAGTAAGGAGATCGTGCTTGGACGGTGCCCAGCTAATGCCAGGACTTTACTGGAGCTTAGGCCCGTTATTCACCGGATTCACTAGGGTTTCCGTGAACCAATGACGCTTGTGGGACTCGAACGCTCAACCTGCTGATGCAGCAGCGAGCGCTCTAACCACTACGCCACGGCGGCCTATAATGAACGCTACAATTATTGCATCAAATAAACATCGAAAACAAATAGTTTACGGTAAAATAAACATGAGTTTAATTTGATACATAACATGTATGTACTACGACAGTAAAAAAGTAACTGATGGGCGGCGTGCATAACGTCGCCTGGACCTCGTCCGAAGTATCATCAAAGATAGAGCTGGCAGAACAGTACACTGATGTTCAGTTCACGCATGGCAACTTCTGCTGCGCAGCGTTCTATCCCTCGTACCTTCTCTGGGCGAGAAAGCCCAGGTATCTCTGAACCGACTGAATAGTGTCTAAATTATGCGACGAACGTCATCTTTTGAGTACTCTCAATATCACCAAAGACCCATAGGGTTCCTCCTCATGCAGCTTTTATCTCAAACCCTTTGCTAAACTTGGGTTTCCCGTTGTGGTGCTAGTAGTCGATATTAAAACTTTCGACATGAGCTGTATGAAGTGCTACAACTAGAGACTTGAGACGCGTGTTGTATTCCCAACCCAGTTGGGCCATCGCACCGGAAAAACTGTAACCGAAATCTCCCATACGCAGCAGCGAAAGCACCGGCTATAGGCGAGGGATCTAGGATAATTCCTCCAACTCAATTCGTCTAAAACAAGTTTATCTAATGGAAAATTCGTCTAAGGGACAATTCATCTAATCGCAATTCGCCTAAAACTACTTATCAAAGTAAATTAGTTAACCGAACCAATCCTAACCTAAACTAACCTAAACTAAATTAACCTAAACTAACCTAAGCTAACCTAACCGAAACTAACCTCGCCTAAACTAACCTAACCTAACCTAACCCCTATTTACCCTGTACTAATATTAACGTGACCGAAATTGAAAAAATAGGTGGTTAGAAAAACTAGACCTGCCCTCACCTAACCTACCCGAAGTTATGAAGGGTTCTAATCCAACTTACCCGAAATTAGTTCAGGTTTTCCGACAGGAGGGCCTAAAAAGAGCGATTTTCGGCCCAAAGTCACTTCTTGGCGAGGGTAACGTACCCATACCCCCTAACCTATACTAACCTAACCCAAGCTAAACTAAAATAACCTATAGGTATATTTACATTTTTTCTTATATATATTTATAAACGCCAGCTTTTTTATCATATTTTAGTCGACTCTTTTTTTAGTGAAGGTGTATGAGCCTTGTACATATTATTGAATACTTCCAAACTTAATATAGCTGATATTGTTAAATAGTAGTAGACATAAAACGGAAACGGTTTCTTTTATTCAACCTCTTATAGAGATTAGATGCCTTGTCTCTTAGACGAACTTGACATTAGACAAATTGCAATTCGATGAATTGTTCCATAGACGAGTTTTACATTACATAAACTTGTTTTAGACGAATTGAGTTAGACGAATTTACCGGCACCCATCGACAACGCTGCAAATGGAACAATCATAAAATTTTGTGCTAATTGCAATTTCGTCTATGAAGCTCGTGGCAAATCCGCGTACTTACTTTCGCCGAGCTACGAGTTAACTTGTCGTTCTGTAGCACAATTTTTATTCCCTCTATTTTAATGCAAATGTTGCTGAGTGGCTAATGGCATCACCGTAATTTGTGCAGCAATGGTTACCGCTGTTGAGGCTGTGATTGTGACTCTATTTTTGACCTGCTAATCACCGGTGTAGCACCGGTAGCAATAAAATTGTGATGACAGCACTGAGGCAAGTCAGATATCGTTAGGAAAATAGTTTTTAACAGACTCCCACCGATGAAATGTAGTGTAAAACTTAGTTCTGCCTGAAGTTAGTTCTTAAGGACGATGCCCGTAAGAGAACCAAAAGTGAAACATTCCAAGTTCCAAAGCAAAAAAAAAAAAACTACTAGACCTTGATTACAGGTTTTTAGGTCTGAATATAGCGGTGAACTAGAACGCCACGTGACGCAAAACCATCACCCGCGGTAAGATGGGAGGGAGGAGGTGCAAAGTCAACGCCGTCATTTTTGATGGCCAACTAACTCTAGATTTTTGGCATTTCTCACATCTCAGTCAACCCACCTGACTGTCTGCATGAAAAAGATCATGATGGTGGCTCAACGCTGTCTGCCTCTTTCTGGGTGGACAGACAAACAAACAAACAGGTATACAACCAAACGTAAATGAAAACAGTATCAGCGCTCTTTGCTTTGCTCGAGGGCGATAATAAACCTCTACGTGAACTATCCTCCTTGAAATTTGGAGGGAAGTTTTTTGAAACTTTTTGTACCACTGGCAATTGCTTTAATGTTAAGCTTGCAGCTTGACATTTTACACAATTTTTGGGAAAGGCGTAACAATTTTCAAACCTAAGCTGAACTCGTAGCAACAATGTCGTAAGGGATAAAAACGTTCCGTAGTTTGTGCTCTTGCTTAGATCGGCCTGTAAGAAGACACTTACGAGACAATGGTGAAGATGAATTTTCCTCCGCTCTCTTCACAGCTGATCTCCTCACACCGGTTGGGGTGCTGCCGCTTCTGCCCCGCGGGCACCGCCAGCTGCAGATCCGGGAACCAGCACGCGCCGGGGTGGTCTGCACATAAGTGTAATAATTGTTAACAAAAAATCTTTTTATAAAATTTTGGTTTCTCGTAACAATACCTTTAGTTCAAATGTCATTCGCACTCGCCGTTGTGGAGCGTACAGGAAGCTATGCTTGCTGTCTCGAGGTCTTAGGTTCGCTCGCCGCTCAGGGCGGAGAGTCGTGTCATGCTTGCGATTGCAGTGACAA
>LQNS02276930.1:2413385-2426160 GCA_001587735.2 Parhyale hawaiensis | reverse complement strand
CTAACGCGCAGCATGGCACCCAGCATGCCTGAAGAGCAGGATCCTAATGCGCAGTATGGCACCCAGCATGACTGAAGTACAGGATCCTAACGCGCAGTATGGCACCCAGCATGTCTGAAGAGCAGGATCCTAACGCGCAGTATGTGACCAAGCATGACTGAAGTACAGAAGTACAAGATCCTAACGCGCAGTATGGCACCCAGCATGGCTGAAGTACAGGATCCTAACGCGCAGTATGGCACCCAGCATGGCTGAAGTACAGGATCCTAACGCGCAGTATGGCACCCAGCATGACTGAAGTACAGGATCCTAACGCGCAGTATGGCACCCAGCATGGCTGAGGTGCAGGATCCTAACGCGCAGTATGGCACCCAGCATGACTGATGTACAGGATCCTAACGCGCAGTATGGGACCCAGCATGACTGAAGTACAGGATCCTAACGCGTAGTATGGCACCCAACATGGCTGAGGTGCAGGATCCTAATGCGCAGTATGGCACCCAGCATGGCTGGGGTGCAGGATCCTAACGCGCAGTATGGCACCCAGCATGGCTGAGGTGCAGGATCCTAATGCGCAGTATTGCACCAAGCATGACTGAAGTACAGGATCCTAACGCGCAGTATGGCACCCAGCATGGCTGAAGAGCAGGATCCTAATGCGCAGTATGGCGCCCAGCATGGCTGAAGTACAGGACCCTAATGCGCATTATGGGACACAGCATGTCTGAAGAGCAGGACCCTAACGCGCAGTATAGAACCCAGCATGGTTGAAGTACAGGGCCCTAACGCGCAGTATAGAACCCAGCATGGCTGGAGTACAGTCCCCAACTGTAAGATTGGAAATTAAAAAATCACTGTTTTTAACGCTGTATCTGCTTATAATGAACTTCCTGAGCCGCTAACTTTGCCAATGTCAGACGATGTTTTTAAACGTAGACTTGAGGAATATTGTATTGCAAATCATATTGCATAGGAAAAGTCTTGTGTCCAATAAGTTAGTATTAATTTTGTTGGTTTGTTCGCTGTATTATTACCTCCGCCAAGGAGGTTATGTTTTCGTCGTGTTTGTCTGTCTCTTTGTCTGTCTGTCTGTTATCGAGATAACTCAAAAAGTTATGAACCGATTTGGATGAAACTTACAGGGATTGTTCGGTATGTTAGGAGAAACAGATGATAAATTTTAGGGGAAGATATGTCCATCTGTTTGTTTGTTTATTTGTTTGTCTGCGTCATTTTTCTCGATGCCATAACTCAAAAAGTTATGGATGGATTTTGATGAAATTAACATGAGTTGTTAGGTGTATATCACTTTTTTAATTTTATGCTTGTTAGCACAATAACTCAAAAAGTAATGAATGGATCTTTATGAAATTGATAGGAGTTGTTAGTAATGATGAAAGACATAAATGATCAAATTTTGGTGCAGATCGGTTCGTTCGTTTGTATGTTTGACTCATATTTGTCATAACGTTTGTTAACAGTATAACTCAAAAAGTTATGAACAGATCTTCAGAAAAATTGAACAAGCTGTTGTTAATATAAAAAGGCACAAATTAATAAATTTTGGAGTTTATGCAAAGAAAATTATGGTTTCAGAGCCGATTTGAGTTTTTGCTACCGTTGGCTCACTTGGCGTAGGTATGCGCTCTCAAAGTGCTCTAGTTGTTAATGTTTCAATCTGTTATAACGTAAACTTGTCTAGGGGTTTCAGTTGCCCTGAATTGTCTTTAACCTAGGCGCAGTTGCCCCATTACCAAATGGGGGTTCAGCATGGGCGTGGCGCTCGGTCACAGATTGGTGGGAGCTGAAACCCTGGGCTCAGCCCATTTCCTCTTGATACTTGTTATCGACAGCCTCAGAAACGGTGCTATAGACAAATGTGTTGTGTATATTCTTTTGTATTATGCTACTTATGACTAGTGACATCATATTTTCTTGACGAAGCAGTCATAAGGGAACTATGATGTATTATTATTGTTGCTTGCAGTCATCGTAATGTGTATCTGAAATATGTACTACTGCTAAGCTGGGGCAGGTTGCGTTGAGATTTTGCGAAATTGTTTTGAATGTCGTCAGTTCTGGACAATTCACCAAAGTGGGGTGGGTGTTCGATAAGATCTTGGTCTACAAGATTTGATATTTTATTTAGTTAGACAAGTTAGAGTGCCTTATATGAGTTTTATCTATTGACATCTGTTCACCTAGGCGTACCATGGGTAAGCAGTACTTTTGGATGGGCGCATTCTAACTTTAGTACGTCAATTTTAGCAAGTCAGTTTCTAAATACTTTGTATATGTGTGAGAAACTGAGAATGAATAGTGATGTAAAGGTGTAAGACTGACAATCAAATGTGTGAAAATAACCTGCACTTAGTAGATATAAATGAACTCTGTTTTAGGTACTGACATTATTGACGATTTTACGACTAATGTCCCAAAAGTGTACACGTTTTCAGTGGACGCGTTCTCCATATTTCCTGTACTCTAGTTATATTTTTTGATTGAATGAATATGCATTTTAATGTAAGAAAAATAAAGGTGTTAAAGGGGTTATTTATTTATTTATTGCAAATCTGGCTTTTAGGACGCCTGCAATAGCCACAAGTAGCAACGCGGATGCTAGATTTTAATTCTTTTCAACCAGGAATATTTATTCCCAGAGCTTATAACACGTAAGTTGAGTGAGTGGCACACCGAATTCTTGGCTGCCGCTGAACCCAAGGAGACTGTTTCTGGAGCTGTCGAAAATTCTGCTGGGGGAGTAACCTGTAGCCAGAACTACGACGTGCGCCTAGCTACAAGAACGAGCTACTTTTTATTACCTAATTTTAATCAAGATTTTGGAGGCTCGGCCGTCACTCAAACGTTGCGTAATTGCTAATCTCAGAAAATTGTTCTCTCCCAATCAAGCCATTCATCATACATGGCCTTCAGGCTGGCGTCTCTTGTAAGATGTTGGCATCTAAATGCGAGCAAAAACTTTTCTAATTCAAAATAATTATTCAATTTCAGCCTGAGGAGCTGATAGATCTCAGCTGACTTTAGGGCATACGGTAAGTTCAAGTTATTAGGCACCGTACTAAAAACAAATAGCTTACAGAAGCCATGTATGTAATATATATTTCCACATCCGTGTTCGGTAAGGTCTTCTGGTACGATTGGGCGGTCGCCCAATTATGAGACGGGCCCAGAAGTGCTGTTTTTATTACTTAGCAAGAACACCATCTCATCCAGCACTTACAGGCCTATTATTTACTTTTTTCTTTAAGGGCTCAATATTGAATAAGTCCTAGATTTAACTAAAAGATTATTCGGTATTCTGAAGTAAATACTCTCACTAATTGAATTTATTTGGTCCCTAAAATAATTTCATGTTAGATTGTTCAGTTAATATTACCACCCTTTCATGAGATCTGTTTTTTTCGAAGATTTCGTTCCAGCCGTTGGTGCCCACCAAAAGCGTTTCAAGTTGAATATCTATAGTCTATAAAATTAAGTGCCTATTCCTTCAATAAATTTTACAAAGACCTTAAGAGGTGCATGTTTGAAGAAGCAAAATCGGAGGAACATGGAGGCTGACCAACAATACAGTTACGGAACATGGTTCTTGGACATTCAAATTAATTCAGTGGTTAAATATTCTTTAGATCTTCCCTTCTGATTGATTGTCTTGCCCCGACTTGCTGCTGCAGGTCTTTATTTTTCACGATACTGAAGGTCTAGAGAACCTACACAACGTAACCTATCTCATCAAGATGTTCACGATGAACACGCATGCGATATATGTATTATTTTTCAGCAGAACATGTTTGTTCCATCACCTACATACAGTAGCGCATTCTATTATTTTGTACAGGAAGCCGAACGGATTCAGCACTAATTTACCTGTTATGAGCAAATTCGTCCAATAATTAGCGTTGGTGGTCGAAATTACTTGACTCTATGCTCTATTGCACGACTCTATACTATAACATCGAATGCATCGTCATTTTAACCCTTAGAAGCACTATTTAGGTATACTGGTATGTCGTAGTTTTCCTAGACATCATAGTGACCATTCAAGAGAAAATACTAGTGTTCGGGGTCCTAATGTCTAACCTGAGAATAGTTACATCTAACAGTAGTTTACCCCACCGTAAAAACAACGGCGAAGAAATTGCTGGCGCAAAAATTCTTTGTCCGAGCCTCTGGTCTTGGCAACGCAATGAAGGGGTTCCCAACTGGGGCTTCTCGTCATCTTCTGGGTGAGAGATGACTTAAATCCCCTAAGCTTTACGGCTAAATGAGTAAAATGGAATTTAATTGAACTTCTTAATAAATAATAGATATAATACGATTTTCAGACACTCGGCCAGAACGAACAAACACAGAACAAACTGACACCTTCTTCACTTTTACACGAGAAGAAATTCGAGGTATGGGAGGGGGTAGTGGCATACTTTCCATGGATTAGCTCTTTAATTCAATTGCATCTGGGACACGGAAGNTTGACACACCTTCTTCACTTTTACACGAGAAGAAATTCGAGGTATGGGAGGGGGTAGTGGCATACTTTCCATGGATTAGCTCTTTAATTCAATTGCATCTGGGACACGGAAGTTAAACTGAGCTGGGCCTCAAGAACAGGCATGATCATTTCAGCGGTTCCATGGGCAATACAACTGAAATGCGTAACATATAAAAATTTCAGCTGCTTATAACCTGGGTGTTGAATATTCGTTAGAGAAGGAAATAATCTGTTGATAGTGAACCGAACCAGCCGCTCCATAGGACGGCCGAATAGCGGGTGGTCTATGCCCAGGAAAATAACACCTGTTTTTTTTTTTTTTTTGCGAAAGCGAAGACGATCGTGATGCCGACCCAACGGGTCACGGGTCGTCTAGTTTAGTTTAAATTTTATTGTTTACCCTCAAATGAGTTACTAAATTCGGAGTGGTGCGAGAGCACATTATAAAAGTTTTCTGGTGGAGAGAGGCATAGGACAAGTGACCAACCACTGCAATAAAGGCTGCCTCACAGGTACCCACCTGCTACATCGATTTCTAATAGTTGCAGAAGCTATTTTTCTGTAGAATATGAAAATAAGTTTTTAACTGATAGAAAGTATAGAAAATAAAAAGAAATCCCTCGAGCAGCTGTCAGCTGTCACTAATATTTGCCTTGGGTTTGATTGTGTCCAAGATGCAGTTAGTTTGGAGGGAAGGTCGGTCTATGCAAATTTTTCAAGCTTTACAGAAAGTGAATTGAGAGAATAATAAACAAACAGACCAATATACACAAGGCTTTTTGTTATGCTGATAGACAACTTCCTTTCGGAGATTTTACAATGGCACCTTCCAGAGCCATCGAAATTTGTATGGTAAAGCACGTTCGATTGAGCGCTGAAATTAAACTTTCGAGGCTTGACTTGTCTTAAATTTCAGACAGAAGCTTTGGTTTTGCTAGTATGGATCGTGTTGTCGGTGTAAGAAGCAACTCGATGACCCTGAACTGAGAAACTTTCGTTTACGGCCTAAGATGGAGTTCCTGAACTGCCAAGGGCAGCGGAAACTTAATGAAACGGGTGGAAAATTTCAGAGAAGTTAGGCCTCAAATTAAGGCTTAATTTGCGCTGTTTACTTACAACTTATCACATTCTCTGTGATTGCTGGAGAGACAGCACTCGTATTATAAAAAACTAGTGGACCCGCGCGTGAAAAAATTCGCGCAATCATTAATATTTTTTATTAATATAGGCCGTTGCGAAATCTTCTCTTCTCTGACTTGCTTCATTTTCTTCATTGATCCTTGTTGCGCTTTCAACCCTTGGGCCTTTTTTTCTGACTTGTGGTTTCATCATTTTCCTGCTCACACTTATATATCAGCAGCTCTCATTCACTTCTGTAACCTTTTTTTGCTTCAAGTCTTTCTTGTCTGTATCGCATAGACGATTCATCTCTCTCCATGCATTCGTAGCACGTCTTCGATCTTGAGACTGTAGTAGTCTCGTACTACTTATACGTTCCCATCTTCCTTCTTGATTAGGCGTGCGTCTTCAATAGTGAGAGGCAGAAATAAATCTTGAGTAAATCGCAAACACTGCAGTAAGCTTGAATGTAACTCTAGCCAGCTTGTATGCATGTCAGCGCTCCGTAGCCAACATACGGTCTTGTGAACTTAATATCTGCTTCCCTGAAGTGTTGAAATTTTTTATTATCAAACAAAATTCGCACCTTCAGAGAACGACAGGGTGAGGGATGATATGCGTGGTATGGAGCTGAAAGAGCTCATGGTAATAGACAAAAATACATGGAACAGCAAGATCTGCTTCAGCGACCCCCCTTGAACGAGAATAATACTGCTGTAGAAGAAGAAGTGAAAGACAGTAAGCTAGAGGAATAGTTGTCTACTGCCCGTGAAAAATCACCCCTTCCAGAGCTCTTCGTTGACCATCTGCCTAATTTATACGTCGTGACCTGAGAGAAAAAAGTTATAAAACCGGACTCCAGAAGCTACATACATAGGGTTCCGATTTCAAGAAGTGCTTCAAGCATGAAGTGTCTTCAGATAAAGGGATAAGGATCAGCCGTGGCCGCCATTGTCTGCAATCTGGTCATCAATTTTCAAAATCTGCAACCTGGCTTATTTTTCGCCTATCTATTTCCTTCAAAGCGGACACGAAGTAAATAAATATACGAAGCGTTTTATTCTATAGGGATACTTGCTTACTTATCATTATACACGTGTACTGTGATACATGGCCTCGCTCTGTTCTATGAGAAGCTGCTAAGATACTGATGAAACTCTGGAAGATGCATCTGACCTTCCTGCATGTGTGTCACACACGGCCGTCTCATGCATTCCGGAAGACAATAACAATTAAGCAGGCTGGGGACAATTGCACGTCTTCAGAGAATGATCGTTATCTTGCCATTACCGTACGAATAACATGGAAAGATAGCCCTCTTCTCAGCATAATTTAACGTTGCCTCTCTTGTAGGAATAACCCAGACCAGCCACTTTCATAGGTAGGGCAAGTAATGTATTGAAAAGTGACACGGTGTTTAGTTGCCTTATTTCTTCGTATCGCGGAGCAGCGTGTAATTTCAGAACTATGTACAGCCTAACAATGGTGCGTTAGATGCATAGGCAGTTTCACCTTTAAGTGTTAATTAACACAATCATCAAGGTATAGTTTGATAAATGCCGACATCGTTCAATTGAAGCTGAGAATATAACAGCTTAATGTGACAATTATTTTAGTAGATAAGGGACTTCCCTTCCTGCTGATGAACCTTCTATGGCCTCATGTGACGAATTCGTACCATTGAAGTTTCCATCACAAGCATTTCTCAGTATGACGGCTTCGTCGTTCTGAATTTTTCTTCGTAAATACTCTCCGATATGATAAATTTGTCGTATTAAGAATTGACACGCCTTAGTGAGACGGAATCGTCACATTGAAATTTCATCCATAAAACACTTGTAATGTGATGCATTCGTCCCAGTGAAAATTTGTGCGACGATAATATAACTTTTCAAATATCGGGTCTTGCAGATGTCCTCTTACTCTTCATTTCTCAATATAACTATAAACATAATTCTGCATGAGACTTGGAGTAAACTAAATTTTTTTAGGCAAATATCAGTTGCGGCAAATAGTGGCAAGGTGCAAGTACTCCACGACGGGTGGAATAAGAGTCTAGATATTTTCTCTCGGCGCGGGCCACATCAATCGCACATCGTCAATCGGCTAAAAGTCAGTCGGATGACCGTCCACACAGTAGTAAATGGGTTTCGGAAGGGAGAAAATGAAAGAGTAAAGTGTACACGGAAGAACAATGTTCCACAGGGCTAACACAACTAAGGTAATCTATGGGGCCCTGATGGGAACGACTCCTCATAACATAGGTTGAACGAAGCTGACACTCTCAACTGATGGGCTTATGGAGCAAGTACTCCTTGCAGGAGAACAATGAATGTATTTACCTGAGATTTCACGTTGATAAAAAGTATTTATAGTGATGGATTTAGGCGCTCATGAATGGCTACATAGTTTTAAACTTGTCTGTTATTTACGAAATGTAGATCGTGCCTTCCCTTCATGTATTTTTCCTGTATAGTTATGCACATTCATCCAAGCTGGTGCTTCTGCAAAACAGATAATGTGAATTTCCTTCCATATACACTTGGAATGGAACTTTTTGTAATAATACACCTTTAACATTTTTAGCCCGCAAAATCCACACAATCTTGATCTTATCGCGTCGGACTCTTTAAAAAAATTTGTAGTATCGAATGATGTATCTTGAGTTTTTTCTTTCGATTGAACTGAGAGTAAACAAAATGGGTTATTTCTGTCAATCATTTACAATAGAAGCAATCTTAGCTTTCAAAATTTGATGACTGTGTAGACAATGTGCTACACTAATTTATCCAATTTTCAACCATTGATATTGCAATTACACTCTATTACGACAGTCCCCATCCATTTCACAATGTATCGCTGAGTACAAAACATGAAACATTTACTTCAAAGAGTAAATGTTCTTGTTTTCAATTGTTGAGTAATTGCTTGTGTACTAAGTAAATGTTTTGATACATTAAAAGTTTGTTGGCGACCACTTGGAAAAACATGGAACAAAGATTTCAGATCTTCCATAATAATTTTCATGCAACATCACTGTTCATCAAATATACTGTACATCAATTATATACTTACTGTAAGGCATAACAGGAGTGAGCACAATAACTATCTTTCCTAAATACCCTATTCTATAGCAACAACTATACACAGAGCACTCCGAGAGCGCAAATCTCCGCCAAAGAAGGGAATGATAACGAAAACTTCCAATTGATTCTGCATCTATGAATTCCACGTTGTCAGCTTCGAAATCTGGTAATTTGTATATATATATTGACAATATTAACTGCTACAGTAATTTTTTTTAAGATTTCTACGTTACTTTTTGAGCTATATTGCCGACTAACTTTCTGAAGAACACTAGTCAAACACACAAACAAACGAACCAATCATGATCAATATTTGGTCTTTTATGTATTTTAAAATTTCAAATAATTCCTGTGAATTTCATCAAAATCCGTTCATAACTTTGTGAGCTACATTGCTAGCAGACGTGAAATCAAACACAGAGACAAGCGGGCAATAAGCGTGAGCGGGAAAATGGGGGAACAGCAATTTAGAGAAGAGCAAACAAATCGATTATTGCGTGAATTTATTTCACGCACGGGGCCACTAGTGTTCAACGTAGTCCGACGTGGCTGAAGACCTTGTTTAGCTAGTTTCGGTTATGAAACCTTGGGTATCTCTTAAAGCTTGGGGCAATATTAGATCTCAAATACTGTTGTTCAAGGGGAATTACCGGCCCATTTGATAGCGCAACGGGTTGCGACGGCTTAAGTCTCTCCTACAGCAATAATTTTCTGATCCCTTTACCGGGCAACTGACTATATATGGTTACTTCCGCAACGCATTGTCTATGAGAGCGATTTTCAGCCGGCCGTTAGCAGTGTAAAGACTCGCGCCATTCGTTCGTCAAAGTCGATCTACTCGTGCAAAATCTCATACGGGGGCGTTGGTTTCGCCGCTTGAAAACCTGTTGGTGGTGTTAAAAAACCCAAGTACGCTCTAGACGGCTGGAATTTCTATGTTATAAAGCATGAATGGGTTTTTAGCTCCTGTAGGAGTAATTTATTTTGACACCAAAAATACAGTTCAACGGATTGAAACCCAGGCAACCGACGGAGGTATTGGAAATGTGAGTTTTGGATACAGCGACTTTTACAAACCAGTCGGACAGGCCTTAAGAACCAGCATCCTTCTTAACCGACACCTCATACAATGCTATTCTTATAATAAAATGAGGTTATATTAGTTGGTCCTCATGGGATTAACTTTGCTGCAAATGGATCCACCAATAATGTTGCATCATCAGCGGCGAGTTCAACGTCATTTCCTTGTGATCAAATAGGACATTAATGCTCTTACACAGTAAAAACTTTCAATCGATCCCATTTGCATCGTTTTTGCTTGTTCATGGCAAGTGTTTGCTTAAGAGGCCTTCCTGATTTCAAACTAATTATAAAAAACAATTGTGTATTGTGACCATAATGCTACCCCAGATGTGATCTACTTTGTTTTATAGTATTTTGGGTCCCAGTGTAAGAATTATAAGCTCAAAAGTTCTACCAATTACAGGAATTTAAATGGACAGCAAAGCGCACTTGTACATATTACACCCACTGTTACTGAATTTAAAAAGCCCGACTTTTAATTAAATGCAGAAGACAGCTAAGGGAAGTCCGGGTACATGTTCATATATCCATTTACATGCGCATGAAGCTATTTTTCTTAGGTTGATTTGACACAATTACTGAAGTTTACTGAATCTCTAGAAGGACATAGGAAACTGCGTGTAAAATTATTGGTACCTTACAGAGATTTGTGAAGTGCATAGTTATTCTGAATGTTTTATCCCCGTTTAATTTAATTTTCACCTACATTGACGGAGATGCATGCATGTACTCTTTATTGTGACGTGATAAATTTACTTTGTAATTGAAATTTACTAGTAGATTTTGTCATTTGTTAAAATTGGGCCTAATATAGGTGTGTACATTAATTAGTAACCTTATTTGTTTGGGAAATTTAAAAGTGTTAATGTGGGTCGTAAGGCGGATTTAACAGACAAGGAGAATGATTAAATCGTGCAGATCTAGATGCCAGCTGATAGCCAATTGCCGTCGTCATCGCTTAACAACTGGACTGACATCCTTGCACTGTGAGGAAGTACACAGTTGTCTACCAGTAAGCAGATTTTCGAACCCTCTGGTATGAGTAACGTGTGTAAGAGTACCAGGTGCAAGATACTGCGGTCCGTAGGACTGACTAAATAGCTGCTTTGTAACCCTCCCTTGCCGCCGCTACACAAGAAAAACGCACGGCAACGGCTCGTGAGTATATGAAGACAGATTTTTCCACCGTCCTGTTCACGGATGAGTGTCTTGCAACGCTCGACGGTCATGACGGATGGTGCCGAAGGTGGATCATGGACGGCGATACCACCCGCAACCGAATGAGGCGCCAACAGGGTGGTGGTAAGGGACTGTTCTTGGAGGCAATCATCGGTGAGGAGTTCGTAGGCTCCGTGAGAGTGACGGTGGGAGTCAATCACGAACCAAACGGTTCTTAGTGCCTTATCCGCAGGAGATGTTGCAGCTTGCCGCAGTTCCTGCTGAGGAGGTTAGTTTTGTAAACCTAGGTGGGCTCTCTAAATTTTCTTTTCTGTCCCGCGAGGTGGGCCTCCCATCGAGATGACCGACTTTTTCTGCGGGGCTCTTACCTTCGCCTGTGCCGATGGCCACGGACGGAACCTTCCGGTCGGACGCTTCTTTCTTCTGTCTTCTTCTCTTTTCGTCCTTCATCTCTTGCCACCTGAGCTCACTGTTGTGGTTCCCTTTTTAAGTCGAGTAAATACTCTTAGATCGCTATTGATCGTCTCAGATTCGGTAATAGCGGGACAATACCAATAAAATAATAATACCGCTGGGAGTCAAGATCGATTACACATTTACTGTGGCCTGTTGCAAAAGAATTTCTTGCCATGGTTGCGAAAGAAGGGTGCAGCCTTCAAGCGTAACATGATTTACAATGCGTGGGAATTATCCACTTTTTTTTAAGCAGAGTGACCATCCAGTCCTAAGTGATTAAATCCACATGGTTCTTTCATACATCAGCTTATGCTACAATTATATGAAATTTACACTGTAAAATTTTATACTGGCAATAACGGATCATAATTCAAAACGCTCTTTAACGCTCCGCATATAGGGCCTGTTCATAAAAACATGACGAAACCAATATCACATTTTGATTCTACCTAAAGTGAATAATGTTGTACCGTAGTCATCTTGAATTTATACCTGCACAACAAGGGAAAATTATAAAGTACAACCTCCAGTAAAGGCTTCTAAATCATGAAATAAAATCGTTTTATACAGAGACACAGCATATAAAGTTTCGCCAATTCTTAGTATTCGCATTGTGACAATTTTGTTACCTAAAATTTTTCATTTCGTGCTGGAAAATGCGGGCGACAGGAAAAATAAAACAGCTTAAGCATTAAGACGTCGTTATAAAGTAAAAGAGCACTTCACATCGACGCTCAACATTGCAGATTCTGGTGAAACAAAAAACCTGCGCACGTATATTCCAGGACGATCCTCTCTAAAATTGTTGACATGTATTTTTTTAACCTACACTACCATAGGTACATATGTTCTGATTGCTATATGACTGAATTGACTTCAAAACCTTCATTCCTTGATATAAGTTTCTTACTCTTTTCAAATCAACTCAAGATTATTCAATACGACACTCGTTGGCACCAAAGTATTCTTTTTTATGAACCTCTCTACGTTTATCCACTGCTGAATTCTAAATCGAAGATGCGACAAATTCTTCAGCGGATATCATTCGGCTGGGATTCGTGTGTGGACACAACACTAATCCTAGTCGAGAGAATTCAGCCTACAAAATTTGTTGCACATATATACGCCATATAACCATACGTCACGAGTACCTTGCGCCCTATACTGAAGCACATACAATTTGTTCGCACAGATTCTTAATCATAAATCACCATACTTACGTATACTATTTTTTTATGAGGGCCCTCTTTGTTCTATTTATGCATTTTTCTATTGAGTTTTCACTTCCTAGGTTTTTCTGCAAATTCCGTAGATAATTTCCGCTCGTCGGTTGATTTTCTTATTT
>LQNS02276930.1:2396743-2412127 GCA_001587735.2 Parhyale hawaiensis | reverse complement strand
ACCTATCACCTCGTACATGGGCATCACGATATTAGCTTCCAATGTTTTCCTAATAATATACCGATACTGATTGCAGCTTTCTGACAACCACTAAAAACATGATTCTTGTTAGGAGGGTCGTAATTATCAGGATTTGCAGCAGGAATTCTCATGATTATGACAAAAGAAGAGTTGTGGAACACCATAGTGGCGGGTTCCAAGCAAATTCGCCAAGTGCTAAATCTGTGGACGACCGTCTGCTGTTAGTTACTAAGAAGGACGGGGTGGATTTCCTCCAATTCACAAACTCAAGATATAAAAAACCTTAAAATTCAAACGAAACATTGTTTTTTCTGTTTGAGTTGAAATCCTATGGTCAAATATGTTAAATACTCCTATTGAAATTGGTTTAAAACTATTTAAATCACTTTCTAGGCCCTCATCATTATTTTTTCAAACAGGTCACCATTAAATTTGCACTACCAATTTCCCAATTATTCTATCACAGATAATTCACTAGGGTTGGAATTAAAAAAGTGGCATAGTGTCATTTTCCAACCAACATTAATTAAGAAATATTCATTATATAAACCATAAGCCTTTTGCTATGCACATTATTTTGAAAAAACCGAGGGACTAATAATTTAGCACGCAGTCTAGACCGAAGCAATGCCCATAATTATTTACTTACTCTGTTGTATGGGTTGAAAAAATGCAGATTTTTGTTACACTTCTTTCTTTTTCAATTCAAGTTTAGGTTGGCAGAGGGTCGAGCCACAGTGCACTACAGTATTTCGTTCCCAGTTTGTGTTGTGAGATAGAAAACAGTTTTGAATTCCGGTTATTTTCTATTTTGCCTTGCAAATGCGTAAAAGTAAGGTGCGCACGTTTCATTCACAACCACCGTTGTTAAAAGAGTGGATTTCCAGCCCAGTTACTCTGTTCTCAGTTCGGGTTGAAAAATAATTTGTTCTAGTAAGACCTTTGGAAATTTCACCGTTATTTAATTATTTTACTTTCTAAAATGTAGCAAAGTCTTTGGTATAATGACACTGGCTCATAAAGGGCCGGAACGTGAGTCCCTACTGCACCCTGGGAATGGGCCTGATGAACCGTCTACTGCCAGTTATCTAATGCTAATATAATAAAATGCTTCGTGTAATTATTTAGTTCGTGTCCGCTCTTAAAGAAATAGATAGGCTAAAATTAAACCAGGTTACAGATTTTGTAATCGCTGCAGAAGAAGGCAAAGTGAGATCCTTATCTCTTTATTATCTGAATGCATTTCTTGCCACGTTGGAGATTTTGGCGATCCTGTTCTTTCCTCAAGGAATTCAGTAGGCAAAAACTAGACCAGGTTGCAGAAGATGACTAAATTTGGTACACTTATTGTTTTCAAAATTGAATGCAGTTCTTGCTCTTCAAGCTTCTCTTGCCGTTCCTGTGGAATCTGATATTCATTACTTTTTCTCTACACCGAAATTATATTTTCTTTCTGTTCATGTTTTACACGTTCAATAGAAAATCAACGATGCGCAGAGGATGCGATTTTCCCGGTGTATGAGACGTAGTAATTCTCTGTTCTAACTTGCTGTCTTTCTTTTACGAAGGATTTTGCTCCTGGACGCGATAATTTCGTTCTGCTAAACGTATGTCACTGTGCATTCTGGATACGCAGCGGCAATTAAATTAAGTGATGTTTCAGCGCTTACTAATGTAGTTAATTTTTCGCATGTTATCTAAGGGAAGCAAGGAGTGTGCTGAAGACGATGTGTGCTGCTCAGTAGAAAGCACGTTTTTTTCAATAATTTGGGTTGGCCGCCGTAGCGTTTTCCTCTACATACAGATTAATAAAAAGTTACGAAAGTATAAGCAATGAAAAAGTGCCATCACAAATTTCTCGCTGTCATTTTTGACAGCGCGGGCCCTCTAGTGAGTCTAGTCTAAAATAAACCAAAGCTCCGCAACTACACGCTTTTTCTTAACTCTGTTTCTGCTACATATTCAGATAATTTGTTGGAGCTTACAAAGCTCATGAAGTTCTGTTGATCTATCTTGTTCTCTGAGTGATTTGCCAGTTGGTATGCATTGTGAAGAAGCAAATGCATCAAAGATGTGACACGACCGTCTCAGTCAACAAAAGCTAGCCCCAGAGCAGGGGCAGATAGACTCTTACCTGTGCCGGCAGACATTGTACATTGGTGAATTCGCTTGTATAATTGTTTTCGTTGATAATTGATTGTGATGAATTCGTTACCGAGCAATGCGTATCCTTAATACGGTAACCTTATGGTAACAATTTTTTAGCAATTTTTGAGAAACCCCAAGCATACATTTAGGTTGGGAGGGAAGAGTATTGAAATGAAGAGGTAGGAAAATACGACAAGCAATGCGAATTTGTTGTTAATAATAATTTAATGATTTGTTTCCAATTACTTGTTTATGCGACGACTATCTATCATTGTGACGATTGCTAATTTTGCTGATTACGGCATAAATGGTATATGATTGTTAAATGATGTTACGTTCATTAATATAATTGTATAATTTTTATTGTTATTAAAATGATATTACGCAACGAAGGTAATGACATAACCGAGTGTTGAAATACGACGTATTTATTATTGATGTGCCGTTATTCTTTTACAGTTGGTTATTGCTTATTTACTTATTCCATATCTATTTCTGTACGCACACCACACGTATTTTCTGATACTGAAACATCGATTAGCCAAATCCCTTTCTATGCGCCAGAGGCATGGAGCGCTGATCAAAACGCGGTATTATTCAAACAAAATATTAACTATGCATTGCATATAGCAAATATACTGACGAGTAAATTTGAATGTTACTGCCAGCAACTGGCAAACCTACGGTTATCTGTGAATAATTGTGGAGAACTGTGAAGTATTCTAAGACTTATAGTGATCGTGAGATCACTGAGCATACAGATATATCCAGTTATCCACAGACTATTATTAGTAAGTGTCTGTAAGATGTTCCAGCTGGGAACCTTCGTATGATACAAAAGAGACGAGTGCTGATCCCGAAGCCGACGCAGGGCAGCGGCAATCAGTGCGCGTGCCGTCCGTCGTGTGTGGTTGGAGGTCATTTCTAGTGAACAAGGATCCCCTAACCTCGCAGTAACATATCTAAGAACCCCAATATACGCGGCCCTACAGCATCTGGTAGTCTGGCTTAGAACTCTTTGCAGTTTCAACATGTGCGAGGTAGAACAGAGATGTAGGGGATTGGTGGATCGGTGAGAACAGGCCGGACCAGAGCCATGTACAGGTTTCTTTCATTTTCTTGAGAGATTCGTGAAACGGTACAGTTTTGGTAGTGTTATTTTTACTCGTGAGACCCTATATTTGACCAGCCCAACTAAACCCTGGAGCTGAAGTCAGACTAAAAAATCTTGTCATTACTGAAGTATTCGATTTCCCTGTCCTGCAGTGTTATGTTAACTGGTTTTTGTCTTCCGCTGGGTATGACTTGGAATTTCCTTGTTTGGTTTTATTTTCCATTTGTGTTCAAAATTGTCGATTTTGCCTATTGTCCTGGATGTTGTTCTGGATATCATTGCTGGAGAACCTTCCAATGCCACTGCGTAGCATAGCAAATGGAGAGCCTCCTGGGATTCTTCTAGATCATGTGCACAATATGTAAACAGTGACGGTGAAACGCAGCTACCCTGTTGCACACCGCTGTGTAGTGGAAACTTTGATCATGTGTAAGTGTTAATCCTGATGCAAGCAGGTCTGCTGTATAGCAAGTTACATAGAGTACGTACTAGACAGTTTCGGATGTTGGCGATAACTATCTTGTAATTAAATCCATTGGGCTAAACTTTGTCGAAGGCTCGACTAATATCTCGTAAACAATATCGACGTTTCTGTAGTTGGCTTTGGCTGTAGCGATCATTTCACAAAATAACACCAATGCTGTGTAAGTGCTCTGCACCTGAAATGTTGCTTTAGAATGGAATGGCCTATATTCATTCACTTTGTGATCCCGTCCCGTATCGTAACTATGCGTGTGCCATATAAGCTTCGTCATAGCAAAGAGTATATCATGTGACTTCAAAAATGATGAAAATCGCTGGGTATGATCTTCGGGTATTTGTTTGTAAGCCGACTGCAATTTTTTCCAGAACCGAAAAGCACTGCTATGGTTGGAGAGCATTTCAGCCAAAATCAGAGCGTCCTGCAAGTTGTATTTTCCAGATCAATTACTGAAAGCATAACTTGCAGAATAATATTATAAATACTCGAGGGGCCCGTGGAAATTCCACGGTTAATTGATATTTTCATTTACTTTAGTTTGATATAGGGCGGCGCTTCTAACTGAACCTGAACTAATCTCCATATTTTAACCCTGACGAACTGTGTCGACGTAAAGCAGTCCGTACCTGTCTCAGTTCTCTGATTTCACCTGTGAATCTCGCACGCACTCATTTCCTATACGTTAGTCCTTCCTGATCTTACACATTTCCCTTTTTTTATTCGTATATCCTATTTAGTCACACAATTGTGGGGCCCGTGGATATGGAACGGTAGCCAATCATTTTCTGCTTTATATGATGCGATAGCTTTAAAACAAAATACAACAGTCTAAGAATTTTTTTTTTTTTTTCAAACACAGCTTCTCGTGATAGCATAATCCCCTCTTCTGAAAAATGTGATTGTATTTCATTCGACATTGCTTCAAAATGCTTTCGAGTCGACATGTCCAAAACTGCGTACTCTGTTCTCCCATGCAGTATCCTATCTACGAAATTGGCCTTTTTATGTCATAAGCACAGTAAGTGAACTGTGGTCATGTCCACCAGCAAAGCGAATATCAATTGGTGCGATAAAACTATAAAAATCGGTAGACATGATACATCTAAAATGAAATTCACGTCTTCACTTCAAATTGAAGTGAAAAATTTTCGAGAATCGAAAAAAGCAAAGCTGTAGTTGAAAAATTTTTCATGCTAAAGTCAGAGCTTCTTGCAATATGAGACATTCCCCTATCTAATACTGAAACTGTAAGGTGCAGACGAATGGGTGGACGACGGGTGGACTGACAGCCGCACTGAAACACTTGCAGTGCAATATTTACCTCCGCCAAGGAGGTTATGTTTTCGTCGTAGTTGTCTGTCTGTCTGTCACCAAGATAACTCAAAAAATTATGAACCGATTTGGATGAAATTTACAGAGATTGTTAGGTATGTTAGGAGGAAGAGATGATTAAATTTTGGTGAAGCTATGTTCATCCGTTTGTTTGTTTGTTTGTCTACGTCATTATTTTTGCTGCCATAACTCAAAAAGTTATGGATGGATTTTGATGAAATTAACATGAGTTGTTACGTATATAACAAAAAGTAGATGACCAAATTTTGGTAATGGTTCGTTTTTTGGTTCGTTTGTTTGTCACTGTTCTTGTTTTTTTGCTTATTAGCCCAATAACTCAACAAATAATGAATAGATCTTTATGAAATTTATAGGAGTTGTTAGTGATGGTAAAAGACATAAATGATCAAATTTTGGTGCAGATCAGTTTTTTCGTTTGTATGTTTGAATCATATTTGTCATAACGTCTGTTAGCAGTATAACTCAAAAAGTTATGAACGGATCTTCAAAAAAATAAAACAAGCTGTTATTAATATGAAAAGGCACAAATGGTTAGATTTTCGAGTTTATGCAAAGAAAATTATGGATTCAGAGCCAATTTGAATTTTTGCTACCGTTGGCTCATTTGGCGGAGGTATGCGCTCTCAGAGTGCTCTAGTATAGATTAGATTTGATATATCCGGCAGTAGACGGACTGACAGCCATTCCCAGAGTGTAGCCGGGACTTACGTCCCGGCCCTCTATGAGTTATCACCAAGGACTAGCGGGACTCTTGAAAATTCCTCGGTTAAATAATATTTTTATTTAAATTAGTTTGAGCTAAGGCAGCGCTCGTAACTTAACCTACCTCGACCTAACTAATATCCGTCACTTGAGGTCCAACAGGGCAGCCAAATAAGGTCAAAATGCGCTTGATTTATGTCTAAGTTTTGCTTTGTTTCAGATGCTTATAACTTTTGAACTATTGTAGATAATAATTCATTGATTTTGTCTTTTTCGTTGAATTTTTCGTCAAAATATCTCTGTATACGTTTGGAGAAAAAGTTCTGATAAATATTATTAATTTGATGTTTTTAATTTTTATGTAAAATTGTTGTCCGGTTACAAAAAAGTTTGTTCATCCGTAACTCAAATTCCCTGAGTTCTTATCTCAAACCCAAACGTGGAAACGAAGACAAATATATGAAAAATAGATGTGCTAAAGCATTAGTCTGTATCTCAAATTTTGACTGAGCCTTAGGGATTTGCAGCTGACAAAATGCCCATAAAACACTAAACAGAGAAAATGAGGAACAAATTAGTGATTGGTATGCCAAAAACGGAGTTTTCCGTGACATTTTTCCAAGAAGTCAGTTCTGTAAATATCCCCGCCGGCTCGAAATGGATCAATGAAGGCAAAGGGCGGAGTAAATGAATATGTAGTTCAGACCACAGACTAATGAAAACACAGACGGGCAGTTTCTAAGCGCAGTTCAGCTCTTCCTGGAGCTGTTGTTACGTCATAGTTAAGCCATCAGCGTTGTGCCTTGAACGATTTTGTTTAACGAGAATAATATTTGGACTGGGCAAAGCGAGATAGTATTAACTAACTAGAGGGCCCAGCCGTGAAAAATGACCGCAAAAAAAATTGTGACTGAGCTTTTTATTGTTCCGGTTCCCAGTATAGGTTTTGCTGTATTACTGGTCTCATCCCTGCAGGCCTGATCTTTCATTAGTGGAGCACAAGCTGTACAACCATGAGTTTTGCGGTAGCAAAATATCCCTCCTGCATGATAAGGAGTGAATATCAGCTGGGAATTGATCAAGCGTTAAGTTGCACTAAGAAAAATATAGTTTAGCTAAAATAATTCACTGGAAATGTCCAGGGCTCACCGTATTGTGGATACCAACTGATTGTTGAACCTCCAGCGTCGAAATTTGGCTGCGATGTAAATTTAGTATAAAAAGGCGTCTGCTCAACGTGAAGATTCAAATACTTCGATATCATTCAGCAATGAAAGCGGGGATCCAGAGGCTAAGGATGCAGAGGCTGGGGATCCAGAGCCCGGGATGCGCTATCGTCTCTCACGACGGAGATGTGTGCGTGTTTGTGTACGCAGATCGTGTGCGCGTGAGCGGCGTTTAAGTTGCTTCGCCGCGCTGCTCGCTGTATCGTTGATTAAGTTGGGTTAGGTTAGGTAAGGTTAGGTACCGTTAGGTAACGTTAGATAACGTTAGGTAACGTTAGGTAAGGTTAGGTAAGGTTAGAAAGGTTAGATTGGGTTAGGTTGGGTTAGGTTAGGTCAAGGAGCTTTCATAGAGGAGGAGGGAGCCCTGCGGCCCGTTTACAGATTCACCAGCGAGTCAACCTGTATGGCTGTAAGACGCGTTCATAAATTTCATTGGTGAAAGTGATGTGGAGCAGTGAGTTTCACGGGGGAGCAGCAGACAAACCGAGATACTGATATGCGATTGGTACATACGGGACCGGCTGCAGCCATAGAGACTCTTTACTGATATGCGATTGTGCATATGATACTGGCTGACAGTCATAGGAGACTGTTGAGCTTCACGGACGAAACTCCTGGCTCCTTCCTCTCTATAGAAACTCCTTGGGTCAGGTTAGGTTGGGTTAGGTTAGGTTGGGTTAGGTAAGGTTAGGCTAGGTTAGGTTAGAAGGTTAGGTTAGGTAAGGGTAGGTTAGGTGAGGCTAGGTTAGTTTGGCCTAAGTAGTGTTTATTTTAGTGGGGGCGCGCGCAGGAAACCTTACGTGAACGCAAAATCGTCGTGAGAGACGATAGTGCGCCCGGGATCCAGAGACGGAGATCCAGAGCTATATTTGTCACCGGTACTCCAAGCGCTGAAATTGTATGGTATCTCAACTTGTTTTTCAGTACATGAATTTTCTCCTACTAAACTCTTAAACTGCGAGACGGAGAGACCGACCAGCACTGGAGCAAGTGACCAACAACTCTGTTGTATTATATAGTGGACAAGTTGCTAAATGCAGTCTGGTATCAGAGTTTTGTAGTCAAGAAACGTCGATGCAATTTCGAGCGGCTGGAGCTATGCAAATACAACTCGTATCCTGTATACCAACTTATGCTGAAAACAACAAAATAAGGACTGTGACGTCATCATTCAGTGAATAATTTCCTGCAAAAATACTGAAGAACTGCCGGTCTGTGTCTTTCTTAGTCTGGTTCAGACTTCGGGCTTTCCAACGGAGTGCGACATGTCTATCTTTGATATAGGAAAGTAGGAGTTGCTAGAGGATAAAAATTGTAATTTTTCGGACATTACCGAGCAAGGATGGGAAAACAGGCATGGCTACTTAATTTTTTACGCCATTTTTAGCGCACTTTAAAGTATTTTGTGGATTTGTACTTGGAGGAGGTTGGAGGAGAGGTTTGTGGGCAAAAAAAAAAATGAAAACACCCCATAATCGCTTTGGAACAGGATTTTGACCAGATATACACTGCTGCGTCGGACCTTAACCCTGTCAAATTCCGTGAGTCTAAGTCTACCTTAGCACACCTTTATTAACCTATCTTAGACCCTGATTTCCCTCTTGCATCTCTCATATATTCCGTCTTCAAAGAATTTACACTTGTATGTTGATAAAGACATAGAGATACGAAGATACTTCTTGAATTGTTCTACGATGTATTTGCACACCTTTTCCAACCTCTGCTTCTAAAAGTTTACAGATAATTTTACCCCTCAAAATATTACATATTTCCTTCTTTTTTCGTCGGCTTATCCGATTTTTTCCCACTATTTGCACAATTTAGCTCTCATTTTTTTTTGTTTGTTTCATTTGATGCGAGAGCTAAAGAACATAGTACAACAGACTAGGCTAATTCCGTTAGTAACAATTTCTATGGTATAGCGTCAATTCCTGTTCTCAAAATGTTTTTATATTTCCTGAGACATCGCAGTTTTGGCTCAGTAAATACTTCAGAGTCGAGATGTCCACTCGGTGCCTCCGTGCTGAATCCTAGTTACGTATTTGGTCATATTAAGAATGTCATGAGACAAGGAAAAGTAAATAGAATATCACGTGAAAAATAATGGAAATTCGGTAGATATTAGTGTTGGGGCGAATATTCGCATCCGCGGCTCATCCGCACATTTTTGACATCCGCATCCGCGCATGTCAAGATAGTAACATCCGCATTGCATCCGCGGTTGTTCAAAAAATGACATCCGACCCATCACTAGTAGATACGATACGTGTAAATGAACTCCTTGTCTTCACTTTGAAGCTTTTTGAATTTTTTAAGAAACGAAAAAACACAGTTATGGTCGAAATTCCTTCCTGAGAAATTCAGAGCTTCTTGCATGTTGAATTTTCTGCTATCTAATACTGAAAGCGTAACGTGCGGACGAATGAAAGGACTTATGGAACCACAAGCATAATAATATAGGTTTTAAGTCAACTTCTGTAATTCTCAACTCGTAGAGCAACGATGAAGATGTTTTTAGTAGCAAAATATGTAGGCATTTAAACGGATAAGCGCTGCTGCTTGTATTTTGTTGAGTTTTATTTGATCGGATCTTACTTCTCACAATAAACATTATTTAATAATATGATTCGGTGACACCTTGTGACCGTCATTACGTCAAAAATTAGATTTGACTCAATGTTACCGAAAGTCTGTTATTAATGCTATTAAACTTTACTACTGTTACTTATATCATAAAATCTACCAAATGTTACCATTGCTACTAAATTAATGTCGAACTGGAAAAAAGAACTATCGAAGCTCGGGCAAAAAGGTCACGCTGTAAAGTTCTAATTAAATATTTACAGACGATGCTCATGCATTTCTTTGAACCACCGAAAAGGTTAAATATTCTAAGGTAAGTAACATAACAAGTAAGTTTGAAAATTCAAATTAAGCCTACAAGGTACCGACGAAGCTAGCATACATCATCGGCTATCGCTGAGATACACGCAATAATTTTGCACGAGAAGAAATAGTTATTCTAATCCTTTTCAAATTATCATAACTCAGTTAACTTTTCTCGTTAAAGCGATACTGGCGCACAGACTTTGAAAGGTTATAAAGCTGATGAAATAACATTACCATTTATTCCTACGCATTAAAACCGACCCTATCGCATTTTTATAACACGGTTAAATTGATCAAGCAAGTGTTGAATTAAGTTATAAATAATGCAGAGATCAAAGATCAAATGACTGGCGGACTTTCTTAGCTTTATTAGAAAAAAACATGCATTGGAAGTGTGGAAATCAACTAAGCTCGTTTCAGCTGATATGTCTGCAATACCCACGTAAGGTTCAAACCTATCATGTACGGTAAGACATTAATCCCGCTTGTCACAGACAGCCCGAGGACAACAGCCTGGGTACGGAAGGGATGAGTCGCTCTCCAGCCGACAACCGGGACCGGTGCCTACCAGACCACACCTGAAAGGTAATTTAATGTCATTTCCTAAACTTATTTGCCACATATAACATATATATATATATATATATATTAATACTAGGGGTCAAAAAAATACTTGAACCGAGGACCTCCAAGTTACTTTAGCGTCAAATGGCATTTTCCGCAGCACTCATACCATATACACGACAGCTTAATAGAAGTACGGACTGCTGTGGTCCCTACTTCCACAGTGGTGCGGAACATGCCATTTGACGCTAGATATTCCAGCTAACAGGCAGAATTTAATGAGAGTCCTGCTCCCCTTCATCCCCAAGTTCTACCCACTTAGCGTTGCGCTGGCTGCCTAAACTTTGCCTGCGTGTTTCTCTGATGTATAACTACAGTTTAGTAAGCAATAGAGAAAATTAGATAAATTTTTTCGCCCACAAGAGCACTTTTTTCCAACTTCAAGGGTCTTGGGGCAGTAGAAAATATCCGCCTAGGGAAAAATACTTTTACCACCTTTTTTTCTCCCCATTTGGCAACTTTTCCGAACTAGCCACTATGGAAAATAAAAAAAAAAGGTGAAAAACGCTCGACCCTGTGGTGTAGGTTCTCAGCGGCAGTTTGCGAATCATCAGGTAAGCCGTGATAATCTAGTTTAATGTCCTGACCCTTAATATTCACAGAAAAAAAATCTGTTTCGAGGAACTATTCTATTGTAGCTCGTGTGTTTTAACTAGAGTAAAGTTCAGATAAATGAAACAATTTAAACAGATATAGTCGTTTTTCAAGTTCTTAGACGACACCAAAAAGTAAAAGCAGAAGCTCACTACATTTTTCAAAACTTGTGTTATTTTAATGTACGCACTTTTTCCTACTGCCTGATTCCGTAAATATTCCATAAGGCCGCTGCCCACAAGAGCACAAAACGTAAAACGTTCTAGTATCCTAAGATAAATGTACCTGTAACCGTGATTTCACAACGCGCTTGAACTTCAAACTTATATTTACCTCATTCAAACTTTCGAAATCTATGCCAATATTTGCTACGGGTACTTGTTTTAGTGAAAAAATTGGATTGGAAGCTGTGGTTGTGAACTATTCATTGACAGTATGATGATGTGACAGTCGAAACCTTGCCCGCAGTACCGTAAACAGTAGGATTGTAAAGAATGTATCGCATTTTGGGTTCTCGTGGGCATTAGGCTTTAGACTACGAACAATACTTAGTGATCATCACCTGTACAAACTTAGACTAGGCAAGTTACGCACGAGATATAGTAGAACATGTAGTTTCCGGCCTCCTTGGAGCAACTTATCTCTTCACATTCTTTAGTAGGGAATTTCTCTCCGGCAGGGATAGCTATTTGCAGGTCCGCGAGCCAACAAGAGCCTGGGTGATCTAAAAAAAAGCGTTAACTTAAGGTGCTAACACAAGAAGTTATCTTTATGTGATAACTATAGTTATTAATTTTTGCTGTTAAATTAAGAGTTAACTTTAGGTTTTAGCTGTAAGAGTGTACTTTACATACTAACCTTAAGTGTTACAGGGTGACAAATAATTCCGGAGACAACTGTTTCAACGAGTATTTCAATAAACAATGGAACAAAAGTAACAAACATGGTCTTAACAGGAAGTTAATGAACTACTGAGTAACCTTAGAAAAGGTTTTCAAACTGGCCGCCTCTAGCGTTGACAAAAAGCTTCCAGCGTTTGCATAATTTTTCAGCTGTGGGCTCTTTGGCCTCCGAGATCAACCAAATGGAATGATCCATGGGGTTCAGGTCAGGCGAGTACGGAGGCCATTCTTGACTGGTTATGAAGTCAGGAAAATTCAAGCGGCACCAGTCATGAGTCCCTTTAGCCCTGTGAGCAGGAGAAGAATCTAGTTAGCTATTAGATCCAGTGCTAGTGTACAAAGTGACTTTGAGCCCAAGGCAGTACCACAGCCTGCAAGATATCCTTTCGGTAGGTTCCTTGATTGATTTTCACTCCTTCCACAACAAAAATGAGGGATGTTTCACCAGTGACGAATATTTCGGCCCAAACCTTCACTGAACGAAGGTTCTGGCAATGTTGAACGTAAGACTTTCAGAAAGATGCTGACTCCAAACTCTGTCATTTTGACGATCGCGAGCTTGTTCAGTCGTGAACAACTTCACATCGGTGTAAAGAATGCGCACCCAGTTGTCACCCGATTCCCTCCTCAATAACGCCTGACATCTTCCCTTTCTCACGGACTTGTTCGCGTCTGTACACTTTTGCACTTTCCGGAGCATGTAAGGCTTGAGTTCCAAGTGCTTCTTAGCCATCACACGAACTGATTCGCAGTTACCTCCAGTGTCACGAGCGATTCTTCGCATTGAAACCTTTCGATATCGCTGCTGCACCATCTTTTTGATGGTTTTTCGTATTCATGTTGTTCGCCAGACCGTTTTTTGGCTCCCCCGGGCCGGTCACCTTTGTACCGGCGTTAATCCCCAAAGATGTGACGCGCCTATGGTAGGCTATAAAAGCTAGTCTCAGAGCTGCAGCAGACTATCACCGGCGACCTACCCGGTTGGTGCAGCGCGGTTGTGACTATCGAACTGTACTGCTAGAAGACCCATCCACACTAACGTCTAATCTATTGAGTGTTTGTGCGTAGACATTCGCATAGTGCACCTATATATGCAAAAAGTATAATGCAATAGACTACCTGAACGCAATGTCAGTGATATATTGTGCTAAAGACCATAAATATATTGAGTACGAGTAATCTGTGTGTTACTGCCATCAACTGGCAAACCTACGGTTATCGGCAATAATACTAGTGAAGTATCCTGAGTATTCCCCGATGCCCAGCGACAATGAGATCACTGAAATTAGAGATATATCTACAGACAACTATATTCAGTGAGTGCTGAAGTCGCCTGCCAAAACAGTGGCTACGCGAACTAGTGCGCGCGAAGGATCATGTTTAGAAGTTATTGACGATACAATAGTAAGCCCCCAACCACCGCGATGCTACATGTGGTGGCCAGATTCCGGTTACGGCCGAATTCAGAAGAAAAGGAGGAATGAACTATGGGCAATCAACGTGAAGTGAAATCAAAGTGAAACTACGAGAACGAAGATCATCACCGAAGAAGCTACAATTTTCTCACTCCAGTTGCTCCTGTACTTCTATGATAATAAAAGATACGACGAGGAAGAGACGAGAATTGATTGTGAATAAACTGCCAATTAGTATGACGCACTGTCAAGTACTATGAGAAGTTACTGCATGCCAGTCGTCGAGATGAAATGGTGAAGCATTTATCTACCAAGTTATCTGCCCAATCTACCGATTGTGACCTACCGAATAAGAAGTTACCTACAGCGTGGTGCGAGGTACCACTCTATTGACATCTGCAGCTGTATCTACCTACTACGAGAGGCATCGGACCAACATAGACTGCACCTGCAATATCTAAAAGATGAATATTGCCTTTCTGTGTAAAATATTATAAGCGACTGAGACAATATTCGTAGCAACTTTTCTGTTGCCAGGTGAGAAGTAACAAGTATTGCTAAGCCAGCCTGTGTTATGATATTTTGTAGGAAATGTCAGAAGGGCACCATATATGCATATATATATATATATGTATATCACTAAAAAATAAAATTGATATCAATGGTAAAAAAAAATAAATTATATTTGAAATTGCAGCAAAATTAAACAAATTTATATTTCATAATTACTTATGTTTAAATTGCAGTATAATTAATACGTATACAGTATATGCACTTTAATGGCGGAGCAGAATCATGAAAACGATATGTGACCCAAGTCCCATGTATGAAATGACGTAGCTTAACGACAAAACAAAGCCACGCTATCAAGTAAGCAAGAGCTGGGCAGCGAACAAAGCTTGAGGGCCGCGCCCACCTTGCCTTAATGTACGAACGAACCAACACTTACGGGTAACAAACTGGCACCAAACAAGGAAACCGTTTCTTCCATGTTAAGAAATACTTATAGGATACAGCCAGCTGTTAAGTCTTTACCTTGAGAATATAGCATTGTATAGGTTTAGATTTAACGTAAAGTTGTACACGAAAATCGGTTCTAAACAAGAATAGGTTCGTAATACCGTGACGCCTCTGCGCGCATAACGGCTGGATGCTGCAACGAGCTTACCCTTGGCATCGTGAAAGTCAGTTTCGCTTGTGGCACGCACCAAGCCCTGTGTGCCCAAGTGTCGCTCACCGCGTTGTTTCCCCAATGGCGAGTGGGTTACCAATCAATGCAACAAAGTGTTACATGAACTATTATATCCTGATTGATAATACGCATTCTAGTTTTGTCATGACCTAGTGTGAATTAACGCCATGTGTTTCGGTTGCAATTTCCATATTCGTGACACACTTTCTTGTATTAACAACAGGGCAGTGAATTATTCGCTTCTGCCAGTAATGCCCCGAATTATCTGAGATCGTCTTGTTCAGTGATTTTGGTTCATGTGCGTGCGAACACTTATGTGCCGCGTTACATGTTATAGTTTTATCCTTGCCATATTTTGTCGACGAGTGCTATGGGAAGGAGTGCCGCTACCTCTTCCCTGTACCCCATGGAGCGTTTCCCTGCCTTCTTCCCGTACCCCAATAGTGGGTGCCTTATGCGTGAACGCCATGTTCTTTTTGGCGCGATCTGCATTGTACGTAACGTGGCGCCGTGATAAACAACGTTTGATCCCAGCCACAGAAGTTATTATCGTTAAACATCCCATCTCTAGGATTTCGTGCTGGCCAAAAAGAAATGTAGACAATCATCTGACGACTTCTATAAAAATGCAAGAACAAAAATAATAGAGGTTCTTCCTCTAACACCGTCGATGACGCAGCCCCCGATGTACGAAGAATGCCCGAAGAAGATTGAACGCTTAGT
>LQNS02276930.1:2332346-2351084 GCA_001587735.2 Parhyale hawaiensis | reverse complement strand
GTGACACTTAGAACTTCGGTTATGTCGTCAACTTTACACAAGTTATCAACAAGCTTGACATCTTGATTTTTTGTAATAAGAAGTAATGCCGCCTCCGTATCGGTTGCGAAAGACAGTAAGTTGCTCATATTCGGGTAACGAGAACATAAAATTAATGTCCGATGATGGCCAAGTTTTAATACACACAATGATATCGAATCTAATACTTAATGACTGGAGCAACACTTCTGAAACTGAAAAGTTTTTACGCATACTCCGAATATTTACTACAATAAGAGAAAAAGAATGATTCGAAAGAAAACAGTTTTTGGCAGGAATGCCCGTTTTCTTTGGAAACGCAGTTATCTTTGAATAACTCGTTTTCCATGGCGAAAATGTAGAAACCCCCATTTTTTTTTTCTTTTACAACTTTCTGCCAAGCTTCATAAAGATGGGGTAAATAATAAAAAGTTTTTGAACTAAAAAATTAGGTGCTACAAAAGAAGCATCCCGCCCCCAACACCTTATTTCACCCTGTTAGGGTTACACTGGCGGCCTAAAATTTCGCTTGCTTGTTCGTCTGATGTATAGCTACTGTTTTGTGGAAAACACGGATTTCGAAAATTTCAATGTTCTCTGCCGGTACCCTCCCCTTAACATACGCTTGGCAGAGGTATCCGCTCTCAGAGTGCTCCAGTTTATTCTGTCTCGTCTCGCTGCTGTGCCCATCACATGAGGGGCACAGCACCACGAGGTACCTACTCGTATTACTGTCAATATTAACATAAGAAAATAGACACAGTTTTCAAGTAGGCTATGATAGTGAGCAAAGTTGCCATGCGAATAGGGACATACCACCGGTAATGCGATAGCCTCGCAAAGAGAGATGAACGCTTAACAGAGTTTTTACTTTAGATATTTAGTTAATTTTTCATTAGAATTGAAAAATAGTTTTTTATACGCAATAGCTTACTTGTTCGAGACGCTAACATTCCACCTTTCTCAATATTGCTACACAGTGTATTATGATGCTTCATTGAGCAACAATGAGTTCAAAAGTTGTTATGAACAAATCTCTCAGGCTTTGTCATATGTAATAAGTTTGTGATGCATGGGGATGTTCGAACGGGAGTGTCGTGTTCGAATGCATGTCATTTTAAATACATATTAATCTCAGAATAATTGTCTTAATATTAGCTCCACGCATATAAGTAGTGTATAATGACGCGAGATACGTGTTTGTTGAGGATAGGTTCCCCTCGCGAAGCTGGGTCATCGCGCCGCCCCTTCCGGTTTCCCAGGCCCCGCCCACTCCGGTCTGCGCCCCCCCCCCCCCCCCCCCCCCNCGCAAAACCGGTAGTGCCCTTGTTTATACATCCTTACTTTAAATATTTTTTTTTTAAATCATGATGACCAGCGTCTTTTAACGGAGCGTAGATATTTCTATTAACAAGCGCTATCTTCAAGTCAGTATTTACCGCACAGCAAGCAATTGCGGACAACACACTTCAGCCGCAGTGTTATCCCACGCCAATGATAGATTAGGTTAGAGCGTACTACTGTTTCTGCTAAAAAGGATATGTATATTGATGTGTTCTTCACTAGTAGTACAGATGAGTTTCCTATGTAAACTTGCTCGCAGGCTGCTGAAAAGTGAAGCTTCTCCAAGATAGCGAAGGAACCTCACCTGGATGGGCCTGGGCTATCCCGTAGGCTGCAGCAGCAGTCGTTGGTTCGATTACCATCGCCACCAAGATGGTCCCAACGGAGAGCAAGAAGCCTGATGAGGACTTCATTTTATATCAGCTTGGATACCTGAAAATAAATATGATAAATTTGGCCTTGTGATCTTTTCACACGTATTGATGAATAATTTCCCCCCCCCCCCCATTGTGATGGAACTACTTATACTTCTTCCTTCTCAGGTTAAACTGACTGATGTATTAGGTTTATGATGACTATAGTTTTATTTACTTGATGTTAGGATACACATGGGATTCGCTCATTGAAAAGAGCATTGTCACCATTCAACACGGTGGTGAAGGCCGCCCCGTCTCTTCCCCAGCGTCCAGTAGGCCTACCGCCTGTCTTGCGCAGTACGTTCAGTCGTACCGAGGGCACTTGTAACTTGTATCTAGATACTTTTTTGTATCTAAATGCTGTATACTTTTAAAATGTTGTATCTAAATGTAGTATCTAGATACTTTTTGCCTCTATCTAGATACTTTTTTGGATACTTTTTAGATAATAAATTATACCTATTATTATGCATGAAATATTGTAAATACAATAATATTCAAGTTCATAAAATAATGATAAAGCCGATAACTAAGCGAACAAGAGATGGCAACCCTGAACATGTTCTGTCACGTTGGCTCACTATTCTTAATTAAAAAATCTTCGCTTCTTTTATTTTGTTTATTAAAGATTTGCTTGGAATTGGGGTAACATCCACCAAAATATACGGCCTAAATTATACTTTGCATTTGAATGTTATTGCAAAAATTTCAATATACCTACTGACTACGAAAATTCAATGACATTGCCCATTTCTTTTAGAGACGTGATATTTTATCACAAATGTGATAAACTATTTAGCCTCTTTACCGGAAGTAAATGTGCAACAGTCATTATTATTGTAATTACTAATCTACTATACAACTGTATTATAAAGGAACAGAATTGTATCCACCTGAATTACATGATTTTTAACCATATGAACTAGTAAAACTATCAAATTCAGTTGTAAATATAAAAGTATCTAGAATTGTATCTATAGCTACTTTCAAGTATCTAGTATCTGTATCTAGATACATTTGTAAAGTTGTGTCTAGTATCTGTATCTAGATACATTTTAAGGGTGTATCTAGTATCTAGATACAATTTTGAGTATCTATGCCCAGCTCTGAACTCATTTATGAGAAACTTAGTTGAGTCATCGCTTGAATTCATAATTTACGCTTATATTTGTTTTCTAGTGTTATCCACTGTATCCTGGGCTGTAACCCAGGAGCCATCTATCAATAATTGTAGCCAAGTAATTTTTGTGTAACTACAAAAATTGAAAATATCTAGATGATCTAAAATAATGGGCCAAAAATTCCGCACAAAATTATTGATCGAACATGAGTATCTCTTGACAGTTTCAATTGTACAATATAACATCGACTGAGCAGTATAATTACTTCATGCTATATTAATATAACTAGCCTGCTCTTTATGTGGCTTAAATTACATATAAATTTTATTTGTTTTCAATGACAGAAGATAGCTGTTGAAAAAAAAATTACATTTAAACGTGACTAGCAGAGTAGGCTAGTTGGCACTCATGTTATAATCATAACTAACTACAGCATTTTTATATCAGAGAAATCAGGCATTTTTGCTATGCCTAGACAAGTATTAGAAATATCATTGTAGAAAAAAACTATTATGTGGCTCATATAAAGATACTTTTTCATGTTTTCCTCAACCAAAAAAAATAAATGCTTCAATCTTCGCTGCTATATGATATGATGATAGGTGCCGCCACACTCTCAATTCAATCAAAAGTGTTAACTTTTCCCATGAAATTCTTCATGATGCATGACATTAACGATCTTTTGATAACTCTTACAGCAATTGTGATGCAAACTGCAATAAGTGTGCAATCAAATATCTGAAAGAATGATGATTAGGCACCAGAAAATGCAAAAGTACACTAAACATGTGTTGACTAGCAGTGCCATTCTTCTCTTCAAATATGACAGGTTGCTTTAACCTTGCTCGAAACTTCATTTCATTTTTTAAATTTTACGAGCCACACATCTAATCGTCGACTGTAGCTCCACAAGTCACTCTCAGATGGACGCCCAACAGCATCCGATAATTACCTCCGCCAATGAGGTTATGTTTTCGTCTGCTTGGCTGTCTGTCTATCTGTCTATCATCAAGATAACTCAAAAGATAGGGACGGATTTTGAAGAAATCTACAGGGATTCTTAGGTATGTTAGGAGGAACAGATGATTACTTCTGGTGAAGATCTGTCCATCCGTTTGTTTGTTTGTTTGCCTCATTTTTCTCAATTCCATAATTCAAAAAGTTATGGACTGATTTTTCTGAAATTTGCATGAGTTGTTAGATTTATCACGAAGAGTAAATTACCAAATTTTTGCAGTGATCCATTTGTTAGTTCGTTTGTCACTGTTTTTAATTTTATGCGTGTTAGCACAATAACCAGAACAATAATGAACGGATCTTTATTGGATTTATAGACTTTGTTAGTAATGTTAAAAGACGAAAATGATCAAATTTTAGTGCAGATCGGTTGGATCGTTTGTATGTCTGACTCAAGTTTGTCATAACGTTTGTTAGCAGCAAATCTCAGAAAGTTTTGGACGGATCTTGAAGAAAATTGCATAAGCTGTTATTACTATCAAAAGGCACAAATTACTAGATTTTGGAGTTAATACAATGAAAACTAGAGCACTCTGAGAGCTCATACCTTCACCAAGAAAGGCAACGGTAACGAAAAATTCAAATTGACTCTGAATCCATGATTTTCTTTGTATCATCTCCAAAATTTAATCATTTGTGCCTTTTGGTATTATTATTTGCAATTTTTTTGAAGATCTGTTCTATAGTTTTTGAGTTAGGCTGCAAACAAACATTATGACAAACTCAAGTCAAACATACAAACGGACCAACCGATCTGCACTAAAATTGAATCATTTATGTCTTTTAACATTACTAACAACTCTAGTAAGTTTCATATAGATCAATTTTAAAACTTTTCGAGTTATTGCCCTAACAGCCATAAAAGCAAACACAATGACAAAAAAAAAATAGATCACCACAAAAATTTGGTCATATACTTATCGTGATATACTTGAAAACTCTTGTAAATTTCATAAAATTCCGTCCGTAGCTTTTTGAGTAATAGCATTGAGAAAAATGAGGCAGACAAACAAAGAAACAGATGAACGGATCTTCACCAGAAGTTAATCATCTGTTCCTGCTAGCAAAGCTAACAATCCCTGTAAGTTTCGTCAAAATTCGTCCATAAATTTTTGAGTTATCATGGTGACAGGCAGACCAACCCGACGAAAACATGACCTCCTTGGCGGAGGCAACCACGATTTCAGAGCCAATTTGAATCCTTCGTTACCATTACCTTGCTTGGCGGGTTTTCCCGCCGTATCAGAAACGAAGACTTTATAATTAACAGCGATACAATTTTATATAATATAGTTTAGCAGTTGAGTCGAACTCAGATGAGCTCTTTTAGTACATTCTCGGCCAGGTGCACCATGTCTGGCAGGAAATAAGGCGCGGGCATTTCTAACCCTACACTGCTCGTCCGAACGTAATCGCACAGCCATGCGGCGCAGGGAAAGAGACGAAAAATGAAAAGAGAAGAAGACAGAAGAAAGCGAACACTCGTGCGTGGAGTCCTTTTCGTGCCCCCCCCCCACCCCACGGGAGCAGATAGGAGTCCCATGGGATGGGTCGCTTACCACCATTCGGCGGCCCACATCGCGGAACAGAAGGGGAAATATAGAGGACCTACCTAAATCTACAAAACTAACCTTCTCAGCAGGAACTGCGGCCAGATGCTACATCCCCTGCGGAGAAAGCAATCGGGACCCTTGGGTGCGTGATGGCCAAACATATTGTGGCAGGGAAAGGGCCCGCCACAACAAGCCCCTGAGGGCAATGCGTAACTTAGATACAACGTGTGCACATGGCTGATGTAAAAGGCTAGTTGGCAACCTAAGAAAACTTGATGCTGTTTTGTTCGTTGATTTCCGGTTTAATTAAGCAATTATACGAATTTAGTAGAAGCTAGTCAGTGTTGAAGAAATATTTTGTGTAGCTGTCACAAACCTATCGTGCAAAACTGTTGCTTTTTCTCCGAAAATGATCCCAATCTCTCCGTAGTGAGTTGATCGAGCTTGAGGTAGCGGGCAACTCTGATGCAAAATTAAATGACCAATTGGCGCGGCGTTTCCGATATCAGAAATTGCCCTATCCTTAAAACGGCGAAAACAAGGGTGAAGTTTTCCACCGAAATCTCAAATAATACTGATCGGCTCCGAGTTTCTAATAACTCTTTTGGTTTTAGTGAAACAAATTTAGCTAAATATGCAACTGCTTGCTAAACATAAAATATTTTTGGAAGCCAATGGCTCTTCCAGCTTTCAATGCTGCGTGAAAATTACGCTCCGTCAGTTCAAGCCCACATGATGAATTCATCAAGTTTAATCTTTAGTCGTCTAGTGTTGATGCGCTAGATGAACTTCTAGAAATGTGTCCAATAGATTTTGGAAATTTTCGTACACTTTATCAACTGCGCTAGGCTGTAACTTTTATTTTAAATGAAATATTGACATCATGCTTAACATCATCTCAACAAAATGCGTGTGACAGTATCTGGCAGCATGCAGTTTGCCGAATCTAAGGATTATGAGACACAACAGGTTAACCCAGGGGGCGGGGTCAAGCTGCAGTTTATCATGGGAAATGGGCTTGTGACATCATAAAAACATAGTACGTTTATCAGCCGCTATTTTGCATTGTTTCTTCATCATTTTATTTCGGCCTCCGGAGTGTTCTACATGTCCTACCATCATTTTAGTTGCGCAAAAATATGTATCAAAGCATCTACGAACTTTTTTATCTCTCTGAAGGATAAAATTTTATCATTATTTAGGTTGTTTTGTCGTAACTGGCACGCACCCGGTCGGAGAGTGTCGGTAAAATGTTGCCCTAAGCTGTACCGTCGCGTACGCGTCGTTAACATGTCCTCCTCTCCTAATCGTATAACTAGAGCATCATTGAAACAGTTACGGATTTAACATTTGCCAGTTTCAACAACATCGTTCCGTATGATAGCTGAGGTGTGGAGAATACGGTTAGGTAACTTTTATGCAAGTTAGTTAACGCGAGTCGGACGCGACCCTACTGTTATACTACTGTAGCGAGCGCAGTGTATAGCAGCTGACGTTTTTTTTTTCTATTTTTATGGAGCAATTGCATGGCTTCTGCGTATTATATATAGACTTTTGCTTTAATATTACTTCGTCGGAAGGAAAGTAAATTGTTTTCTTGGTCCTTTAATGTTTTTCTTACAAATTTTGTTTAGAAATTCATCTATCTCGGCGTTCAATCGCTCGCATCTGAACCAATTTTTGTTGCAGCGGCTTAAAATTATAGAGAATAGCAGATCATTAATAGAGGACGAAAATGAATCGAAAACGTTGCGTTATTAACTCATGTAAATATATCTTCAGAATGCCACATTACTCTCGAAAACACTCACCTGATTTACAGCAATTTAAAGACGATAAACTTGGCTCTAGACGTGCTTCTGATACATGCGGGCATTTGCCGGTTGAATTCATCTGCTTTTTCACAAGCCTTTTAACCAACGTTCTTTCAAAATTTTATCCTTCAGAGAGCTAAAAAAGTTTTTTGTAGATGCCTTGGCACATAATTTTGTGCAATTATGATGATTGTAGGACATGTAAGACACTCTGAAGGCCCTAATGAAATGAAGAAGAAACAATGCAAAATAGCTACTTGTATAACATGCTAGGTGTTTATGACGTCACAAGCCCATTTCTTATGATGCACTACAGCTTTGCTCCGCCCCTTGGGTTAACCTGTTGTGTCTCATAATCCTTGGTCCGCGTCAGAGCGCGGCTGGAGCGCAAAACCAAAACATAAAATATTTCACGCTGAAAGCCTTGTCTTCGACGAATGAATCAGTTGGATAAAAATTACAGTTATATTGCGATGGGAAATGCTACGTATATTTATTTTACCATGGGAACAATTCGTTGTATTAATCGAATAAAATACACCACAAATATCACTATAAAAGGGTTAAACTTGTCCTTATGATCGTGTTTTTTTTTGTTGGAGATACAAAAATACAGACTATTTCGTAGTGATCGTTTCCTCTTCATCGATCTTATCGTTAATGAGTAAGACTTTTTTCTTGATATTAGGAAAATGAAGAAGAATAATGACTATTCTCGGAGTTACTTATTAATTTTGAGTGTTATGCGTACGATTTATGATAGTACACCATCCATGATTCGTCTATTCACGTATTTAGAGCGGTTAAACAACTTTACTCGAATAGACAAAACGAATACTCTTTGCCAATAAATAGCGATAATTAATACATTACTTGCATCGATTACTAGCACTCAATTGCAGTTTCGTAATTTTATCTACTTATATTAGAACGTCTGCGAATTAAACATCACACTGCCGTTCAAGATTTGAGAACGTACATACGCACAACACACGTTAATGTCGCATCTCGTCAGTGTGGCCGACTCCGAAACATAGCTGTCGATGCCATGCAACAAGCATCTCGAGAAAATCGCATTACATCGTTTGTTGCTTCAACGAGTTCCCGGCCTAAGGCGTATCACAACTTAAAGTAATCCAAATTCACCGTAAACCTACAGCACTTTAGGTTACAAACAAGCCGTTCAATCCTATTTCAATATTTGTTTGTTGGCATACCAACGAAAATTGAATTTGACTGGATGCAGGACATGTTTATAGCTTACACTAAACTCTCTCCGAGAATGTTACCTTGAGAAGTACAATGACACACTGACACCGACACTAGCGACTCAACATCTATATATACCTGCGCTAATGACCCGCACCCTCAGAAAAGGACGCCAGAAAATAATTGCTTCAATGAAATCTCTGTTCCTTGTGGCTCAATTCTGAAGAATACTTTTCCCTTTTCCTTCCTTGATCTTCCCATGGTGAGCTGAAAGAAAATCAAGCATTGTTGTGGGAAGGAACTGTTATTCAGTATCAATGCTGAAACAAATTCAGGGCTTAGATTTCAAATTAGGCAAAAGCTTTGAGTTTTGAGGTCTCCGGATTCGGCAGTAGGTCTATCCTGGACTAATTTTCGCCTATTTTTTATGAGACATGACGTTTTACTGAAAGATTTGCAAAATACTATTCAATGCAAAATACTACGTTATGCTATTAGTGAGATCGTTTATCCTAACTATCTTGATCCAATTCTTATCAAATATATGTATATATTTAGGGTGATGCGAAAAGGTCGACCAACAAGAATTTTTTAAGACACCCTCTCATATGATTCTCCATGTAAAAAAAATTCTCTCTGCAAAATTGTAAGCAAAACAAATAGTTTTTAGAGGACGCGCCCGGCCTTTGAAAATTTTCAAATCATTAAATGTGTTTTGACTAAAGTGCATGAAACACTGGGCACAAAAATGGAGCCTATGTGCTTATTGAGCGGATGAGCTGAATATGGAGAAAGATTTGTTATAGTATCCATGCAGACACTATGCCTCTGAAATCCATTGAGAAGCAGTGTTGTCTCCAAAATTGCAGCTATCTGCAGCTCCTGAATTATTAGCTACAGTTATTCCAAAGATCTGAATCAAAATGGAATAGCCTTCACTTGAAAAATTTGATCACCTGCAAAATTTCCCAACATAGGAAAAGGAGGAATTATACACTTTTGAAATTAGACAACTAAAAGGAATATAGCCTCGTGTCGATTATAAAGAAGTATTGAAAGTAATAATGATCTTGTTAGAGGGCACTCAACCAACTGGAGTGAATTCAACAAGACTGTTGCATATCATAGAGCATGTTGGATGGCAAAACTTTTATATTCGATCCAAATTGTCATGTTCAGAACCAATTTAAACTAAAGCAACATTGAAGTAGAGTGCGACAAAAACTTGCTGTTTTTCTGTTCCAATTTACATCAAACATTGGCTCTAAACTCCCAGTGCTGCCAACGCTCCTTGAAAATAGAAATGATCTTTGTCAGTTGAAAAATCTTTATAGGATTAATAGCAAGAATGACAATGACCAAAAAGTGTTGTCCAGAAATTCAAAAATCACTCATGGTAGCTCTCAGAAAAACTGATTGCTTTTTTCATTCTTTGATGATAACATCAGTCATTATACTAACCGTAAAATGAACGATGCTCTCACAATGCCAGTAGATCCGGATCTGCTAAACACAACTCAAGTAGATACTGACAGCACACTCAACAACAGCCTGAAGGTTTTGTTACGACTAACGCACTATCTTCCTTGAATTTCTTGGATTATCTTCTTTTTATGTAACTGGTAGAAGATTGGTCTTCAGAAGAGTTTTATGATTGCAAAAAATGTGGACAATCACATGAAAGTTGCGAATAATACTGCTGAAAGAGAATTTCAATTGATAGCAGAAACTATATTTGTTGTCAAATTACAATAAGAAATATCCAAATAAAACAAAAGAAACTCTCATATCTCTGACCAAATAGTTATATTCTACTTCAACATCTAGGTATTACCTTATCTTCATATAGTCAGAATTTAGTAAAACAATAGTGTGGTAGGCCTACTGGAGAATATCCTCCAGAAAAGTAACCATATAATTGCTCGGCGTAACCTCTAAATATTAAAATTTTGGGCTGAAATTTTATTTGAAATATTTTTATATCATAGACATTCATTTGAGATGGTATCGCAGTACGTTTCTAGAAAAAAAATTACCCGTATTTTGCATCACACCATCAGCGCTGGTCCATCACCGGTAAGTGTGGCAATATATATGTATATTAGAATATTTCTGCAGCAGCCTCTCGTTAATGCGCGTCCGATTAAAGATAATGTTAAATTGTAAGTTCATAATATTTTTATTTAATCTTTCCATTTGACTCAATTTTAAAAACGACGCTCCCATTGCCAGTCAATTAGGAGAGCTGTCATGTGGTGAGATCTTCGTCCTTCTGTTGGGCAGTGGTGCCAGCTTGCCATGCAGAGTTGTGCCTAGCGGCGTCAGAACTAGCGTGTACTAGTAGCGCCGCTATTTTTTTTTTTTTTGTGGCACAAGCACTAGCGCCGCTAGGTTTGAGAATTACTAGCGGTGCTAGTAGCGCCGCTAGGCTTTAGCTAATGTCAAGCGCTAGTCGCTAGTTCTTGCAAAGTAATTATCAATGTGTTGTATCATCATAGTATACAACTTATTTCCATGTATCTTCTCGTTATATGGAAAATCAGTAAAACACTTCCTCTATTTCCTCCACTCGCAGTGCACTAAAAAACTATATTTACCTCCGCCAAGGAGGTTATGTTTTCGTCGTGTTTGACTGTCTGTCTGCCTGTTTGTCGGTTTGTCGGTCTATCTGTCACCAAGATAACTCAAAAAGTTATGAACCGATTTGGATGAAATTTACAGGGATTGTTAGGTATGTTAGGAGGAACAGATGATTTTTTAACTTTTGGTGAAGATATGTCCATCCATTTGTTTGTTTGTTTGTCTGCGTCATTTTTCTCGATGCCATAACTCAAAAAGTTATGGATGGATTTTAATGAAATCAACATGAGTTGTTAGGTACATAACAAAGAGTAGATGACCAAATTTTGGTAATGGTCCGTTTGTTCGTTCGTTCGTTTGTCACTGTTTTTAATTTTATGTTTGTTAGCACAATAACTCAAAAAATAATGAATGGATCATTATGAAATTTATATGAGTTGTTAGTAATGGTAAAAGACAAAAATGATCAAATTTTGGTGCAGATCGGTTAGTCCGTTTGTAAGTTTGACTCATATTTGTCATGACGTTTGTTATGTACGGATCTTCAAAAAAATTGAACAAGCTGTTATTAATATAAAAAGGCACAAATGATTAGATTTTAGAGTTTATGCAAAGAAAATTATGGTTTCAGAGAAAATTTGAATTTTTGCTACCGTTGGCTCACTTGGCGGAGGTATGCGCTCTCAGAGTGCTTTAGTTTGTTTCTATATTGTTCTTCATAATTTTCCTAGCACTAAAATAAATGTTTTCAGATTTTTTACTTGTACCGTAATATATATATATATATGCCGAAAACTAGCGCCAAGACTAGCGGTAGCGCCGTTAGGTTTTGAAATATGTAGCGGTAGCGCCGCTAGTATTTCTCAGGTCTAGCGCTAAGGCCGCTAGTTTCTTTCACTAGCGCACACAACTCTGCTGCCACGTCGGTCAGTTTCAGGTGGAGTCTCATATGTTGTCAACGCGTTTCGCCCATTTCAAGTGGCAGTGATGAGTAGTGGACAATAGAGTTGTATACAAACACAATTGTATTTAAATAAATATTTAAATGCATTTTCTTATTTGAAAATGTATTTGCAAAACTTTTGAAACGGTATAATTAAATACTGTATTCAGTTACATTTTTGTGTATTTAATACATCGTATTTAATTTTTTAAAATGTATTTTGTATCACTTTTCCTATTTATGCTCTGCGTTCTGCCTTGAATGCGGAATCGGAAGGAAGCAAAGTGGGCACGAAAGACAGACGTGCCGAAGAATCCACAAGCACTGGTTCGTTTTTCAGACATATGCTAGTAGGCTCAAAGTAGTGCACGGCTGCGGTTCATCACAGTTCAACAAGAGCTATGGCCCAAGGCCGGAAGCTGTTATGGTTCAAGGTTATAGGGAAAAAATTACGTAAAACCCGACTGAATTTAGACCCTACAAACCGCATTTTTGTTAGCTTGAATCATTTCAATGAACGAGTTATTAAATTTTCAAATGTCCGTAAGCTTACCAAGAAGCTGAAGCAGGCTAAATCAATTCTCTAGTGAAGTGATAGCACGTGTCAAATTGGGAGCTCTCACCTCTAAATTGTTTTTATTTTATCTAGAGTATTACTTCCGACTTTTGTAGTATGTTTGTCACATTTTGTGTTAGTGTATAAATATTCTATTCATGAACACTACATAATACCTTAATTAGTGCCTTTTGGTGCTAAAAAAAGAACGAGATTTAGAGGTATTTACTCAAGTATTTAAATAATTTCATGTCACTAGTATTTACATACACTTCTGAAATGTATTTAGTATTTAAATACATTATTGTATTTAGTGCCCAGCGCTGTCAACTGGTCATCTTCAGGCTTTATTAGACGCTACGGGAGTGTTTCTTGGTATTAGGGGTTATCCCTATTTGTGAACTCTTGTAGCGTTAGTAGATTTGTGGACAAGTAGCCAATTGATCGGTGGCGCTGAGTGGATGGCCGATTGCGTGGTTGGATTTGCAGATATTTTTGCTATCTAGAGCTCTCCGTGTAGTTTTAATACACACTTTGCTCCAGTGATTTAGCCATTTATGATTGATTTTGAGTTTTGGATGAGCAGGGCTTCGACTATAGGGAGGCGTTGACTGTCGTTAACTTGATGCAGTATTTTTGTGCTGTCAACAATCATTTTCCGTGTGATGCTGATGTTATGCTATTGTGTTGTATGGGTCTTGGGTCCGCCTGAGTTGAGATGAGGGGTCAGTCTGCAAGGTAACGTGATGATCGTCATGCCGATGTACGAACTTTTCTGGAGCGTGCAGTCTCCAGTTTGACAGGTGTATTCGTACACGACATTGGTTTTCTTAAGGTCCGGTTTCTAGTTGCTCGGATTGTTGTTCATGAAAAGGTTATTAATGGTTAGACTCCTGTATTAGATGGATAATTTTAAACTATCGTTGCTATTGATGTACTTTACGTTGGCCTTGATGATGTTTTTCAGGTTTTCGTTCGTCGGTTTTGTATGCTGTAGACATCTGATTCTTGTAGACAGTGTAGGTAGTCGAAGAGCTTACATTACCGGCTTTTTTGATGGCTGTAGTGGTATTGTCAATGCATTGCCGCAATATGGTATCAAACTGCTGGTTAGAGTATCCATTATTAGTATCCATTATTGATGAGCGCTTGTTTGATTTATTTCGTACATTCTTCAAAGTGGTTCCAGGTGGAAGAAATTTTGTACATCCTGTGGATCAGAGCTTTGACAGTGCAGTCCTAGTAGCGCTACGGGCAATCACTAATATCCATATAGCAATATATTCATCCGCAAGACCAATAAGAGTTAAACATTGCTCTAGATAGGAGCGTATGTTTTCCAACTTTGAATTTTATTCCAGCTGTAAGTTGCAATCCGATTAAGCTTGAAACGGCAATAAATAAGGGNCTAATATCCATATAGCAATATATTCATCCGCAAGACCAATAAGAGTTAAACATTGCTCTAGATAGGAGCGTATGTTTTCCAACTTTGAATTTTATTCCAGCTGTAAGTTGCAATCCGATTAAGCTTGAAACGGCAATAAATAAGGGTTATCGATAGTGTAAGGGATAATCTTATCAAGATTAGTGCGTAATATTATCTGCATCCAAATACTGGAACCAACGCACCTGACTGAAGTCCTCGCTTCGTAGTAGCCCAAAGCGCTTGCATTGTTTCCTTTGATGAATTGCAGCTTTATTACTAATAAAAATCAATCTGCGCTGTGTTTAGTATTCATAGGTGACGTACGTAAACTTCCTGCCAAAATTTCTGTTCCAATAAAAAAATTTAAAGACTCTATGTAGTATTGTCTGTGCGGCTCTTATTTTGAGTAACTATATAGTGCACCAAACGTAACCCTTTTGTTGAATAAGTAATGAAAATATGTATTTGAAAACATCTTACCATCCCATCGTAAAATTCCACAATACTTCTACATTCACCAAGCCCACCAAGTCCACATTGTCCACCAAGTGCACAAAAGCAACCAAGTTCACAAAGGCCCGTGGCCAGGCCTTAACAGCCGCGGGAATTCCCGCCCGGACACGTACCCTGGATACGGTTTGGCAAAAAAAATTTAGGTGCCTTGGAATTTTTTTTTTTCAGTATTAGAAAGGGGAAAAATAAGGCTTCGGACAGACGGACGGACTGAAGGACGGACTGATAGGCAGCTCTCTTATTATAGTATAGATTATTCATGAATGGACGTCAGCTTTCTTTCTTTTGTGTGTGTTGGCTTTCCCATAGTATGGCTTCTTTTGTTTATTTTTTTAATTACGAGAGAAATCTGTTATATATTACTCCACGGTGGCACTTCTCATTATCCAGTTAAAGGCCAGTTCGATTCGAAATGATGAATTCGATGTGAGACATATCTAGCACCTAATACAAAACCTATATTTTTGCAATTATGAATATTTCAACGAGATTAGAAACAAGCACAGAATGTGTACGTTAATGAGATTCAATGCCTGGAAATCAATTCAGCATATTGATGACAGCGCACCTGTCTCAATTTTCAAACTTCTCAACCCTCGAAGGCTTACTTTTAGCGCCCAAGGATATGCTTTCTACGGTAAGCCAGTCAGACTCATGTTATAGTGGGAGATCGTATTTTTGGAAAATTTGTTGGAGACTAACTCACTGGCACCGAATCTTTTTTTTTTTGTAGGAATAGCATAATTGCATACGATCCAAAAAGTGGAAAATGGGTGCAAATATGCTATGGACAAACTCCCGAAACTGTCGTAATCATAAGAATTCCTGCCGCAAATCCTAATAATTACGACCCTCCTAATAATAATCATGTTTTTATAACAGTCGTCAGAAAGGCTACAATCAATATCGATATATTGTTAGGAAAACATTGGAAGTCAATATCGTGATGCCAATATACCTAGTGATAGGCTATTCAATAATTTGCGCATCAAAACAAAATAATTGGGCGGGTTCCTTACTAAAAGCAGTACAATCTCTAATAATTGCTCGCCAAGCGAAATAAGTGCACAAATCTTTTACGAATTGTGGAACCCTCGACTCAGCCTAGGGATAGTGCAGTGATTAACGGGAGATCTGAAGCAGAGGACAGCTGCGAGGGTGTCAGGTTCGAAAAAGGGCCATGCAGGTCCAAGTCTGTGACAACCTGTGGTCGGTAAAATTAATGGGTTGCTGGAGGAAAAGATAAACGTGAACCGAGCTTGAGTTTCGCCATTCGCGAGTCAAATGATGAGTGAAAAGCAGCTGGTAACTAATATTTTTGCGAGGAGTCTACAGTTTTACTTATTTTTCTTGGTTAGGATCAAGGGACAGCTAAAGGAGGGGCCTCCTCAGCAAGGGAAGCCACCAATGAGGGTTTTCTACACCCCGTGAGAAGTTCTATGAGGAAGTTCTCGGTGACGTCATCAGAGCAGTGGCGAATAAGCATATGTAGGAGGGGATGTTTTACGATAGAAATGTTTGCATTGGACGATGCGGGTTGAGGGGGTTGAACCCGACCTGTCGAGGGTTTAACCCGTTCGAGCGGATTTAGTCAGTTTTTGAGGTTGGAGGGCCGACAGACGGTCGCCTTCTAGTTTGTTACGCTAGCCTCTATTTTTATACCCTTAGTAGAGTGCGTTAGTGAAACTCTATTTAACCAAATAAGGTAAACCGATCGATTGAATCCTTTTTATTACGCATTGCTAGCGGCCAATAGCTGGTAAACGCACCATTAGTTGGAAACTATTTTTTTTTTTTTTCTATGGTGTGGGAGCCGTTGAGTCAGTTGTCACTGTAATGCCAATGCAACATACACAGTAGTCAAAAGAACGAGTATCGTCAAATTTTTGTCCGAATGTGTTAATATTCACATTTAAATAGCAAACACTTGCTAAGAATTTTGAGTTATAGGTAAATTTCTCCAGATATAATGATATGTCTGAAAGTTGACTAACGGCACTTGCGGAGCAAACTGAACTGACAATAAACATACAGCATTTCTCGGCAATCTCATAGCTGTATTTTCAAGAGTCCAACACCACATTTGGACGAAAAGAAGACGATACTCGTTCTTTTGACTTGCATATGTCATTGTCTTAACATTCACTGGCAAAGTTTAGGATGTCTAACGGCATTGCGAGCAAATGAAAATTACAAGCAGGGTCCAAATGACAGTCAAGAGCTCAGAAAATGCTCGTAAATGCTCAGAGTATTCCGTGTAAAATATGCCGGTTCATTTATACGGAAGAATGGCCCAAAAATCAATTGACCTTGGGGACTGTACGTTGATGCTCTTATGGGCTGTGCACCATGACAAATCAATTAACTTCAACTAAAAGACTTTAAAGAATATTCATGAGCAGCGGGTGCGTCTGTAAGGTCTCAAGTACACACTGCTAATGGTAACTTCCTATCAAATTAATCAACATTCTAAGTAGTTGACCTGTACATCTAAATAAGAAATGCAGCGAGATCCATCAAAAATCAGACAAGACTTCTTCGGTTTGCACCCGCTTCAAAAGAGAATCGAACGACCGTCCACGAGTTCCATTAGCAGGGTGATGTGCAACAGGGTATGGCCAAACCCGCAACATCATATCTTTGGATCGATATACCTGCATAGTTCTAAACACATGTTTTGCCACCACATGGTGGCCGGTCATAGTAAACACACGGGAACAAAAGCTGCTCGGGTCATTCGACTATACAAGGCACTGCAACTCAACTCTGCAACTACCCAGGCCAAGACACCCCCAGTGCAGGACAGCCAGACCTGGGAGGCATCCACGCCAGCTATAGATACCAATAAATCCCTAAACAACAAACTAGATTACAAATGCCTAAACCATGCTAGTTCTCACATGTGGAGTCCTAGTAAGTCAGGAACTCCATCAACAGTGTTGAACTCATCTACCCCTAATAGCAACCTCTCTCTTACCCCACACCCTTGCCAGGTACTCCCTGGCACACTCAATCATCCTCACACTTGCCGCCCCATCACATCCAAGCATTCGAGTCAACCATTCCAGGCCCGTTCTCTCGTACACCACACCTTCTTGTGCACCCCACTCTTCCAGGACCACTTGCATCAGCACATCTCGTTCCTGTGAATATGCTGCACACTCCAAGATTAAATGTTCTACATTTCCATCCTCACCCCAGTCACACATTTGGCACACGCGACTTCCTATTTAATTCCACCGATAGGTGCGAGCAGTCACACTGAGAGCCTGAGACCGTGCTTGGAACAGTAAGTCGTCACCTCTACTTCCATCATAGCAACATTCATACCTAGGACATTCTTTATTCCTGTACCATACTAGAGTTGATTTTTCTTCCATACCTCCTCGCCATTTATCTAGTGTGTATGTCTGCACTCACCTATCAATTTCTTTCCTCCACTGGAGCACACTCCAATCCCAACCTTCCCCTTACTTCCACCAGCACTCGCTATTCATCTCTAGCCAGTCCAGGTATCGCTCATGACTGGCCAGCTACTTGAGCTGCAAAATATCGTAAAATGTATTCAAATACAGACAGTTCGAGCAATAGGCTAACTGTTACTGTGGTTTCTCTCGCGTACAGAATTGGCTATAATGGTAAGGAATAAATATGCTCTGTGAAGAGCACTGTGAACTGAAAGTGAAGTGTAAATAAGGCTTCATTTAAGAAACTAAAGTTGAATCAGGTCGCCATAAGGGACCAAGTTCGGCGCTAGTACTGTGAAAGTTTCCACCAACATGCACTGCAATTTCTATAGATAATTGTTAAATTAGTATATATTCTCTCAATTTTTATACACGCAAGAGATGAATTTCGCAATTCCAGACGATTTTTCTGATTAAATTAGTTGAAATACTCCTAGGCTGCTCAGCCATAGATTCGTCGATGATGACGTCACTTTTTGATGCTAATTTCTCGTGAGTCCTCCCGTTACGCTCTTTGCTTCCTGGACAAGACAATGTTTCAGAACTGACAACGGTAAACATTTTCAGTGCAGTGTTCAATACCTTTGAAAGAACATAGATTTTTGAACAATTACGCAATCAGGTCTTTCAGCTTCCTGATTTACCTTGAAATTTGGCTTGCAATTTCGAACTTGTCCATCATTTTGCTGCTTAACGTTTTCAGTACAGCACCACTTCCGGTTTCAATTGCGCCCATCTTTGTGCGGCCGTCATGCAAG
>LQNS02276930.1:2224254-2236082 GCA_001587735.2 Parhyale hawaiensis | reverse complement strand
TGCTGTTCGACGAAGAATGCGTACATGTTTGAGGCTGTTGTGAACAGGTGAGTGTTTACGTTTGGCTTTCTAAGTCAGCATTCGATGTCCGGATGCCATTACGGGGCTACTGACCCTTACTCCAAATGGGGATGGTCGGAGGGTGGCGGGTCGTCGCCTAACGCCTTCGATCGCTGGCGCCATAGCACTTAACGATCTGAAGTCGATTGCGTCAATCTGTACTCCTCTGGGGACAGTTGGCATATATCTGCAGCAGGAATCAGTGCGTGTGGGTTTCACGATTGGAGTGCAACTCTGCAGGCTAGTTGACTGTGCGTTTAGCGTTACCCAGCATGCTGAATTCTCTCCACAAGCAACTTCTTCTCGAAGCCTCATAGAGCAGGTCTGGACACATGGCCGCTACTCCCGTAAACTTTCTGTTCTCAGGTACATTGGCCTTTACAGGTTGAAATGAGCTTGTTAACAAGCGCGCACAGTCAAAGTTCACTGAAATGAACCTCCTCGTAACTGCCACTTAACTGTAATAGAGTTCAACCCTAACAGAATTCTTGGCTGTCTCATGAACTAAAATAGCTTCTGGGGCGGTCAAAAGTTTTTCTTAGTACACTAAAGTTTTACACTTGAGTACTTGCGACACGTGAAATTTAAACTTAAAATTCTAACAGCACCAGAATTTTTTAACGAAGAACAGGATGTCATTACACCGCAATTATTCTGTAAAGAAATCTATTACAGTCTACGGGCAAGCTACCACATAAACATCTTACTAACTTGATCAAGTAATAAATAATCTCATAGGTAACCGATTAAAGAGTGACCATCTGAAGCTCAATTCAAAACGTCGAAGTCAACGCGTGTGTCTATTGTCTAATTTTGCCGCTCGATAAAACGCGTCCTAAATACACCTCCTTGTCAATTAAACGCATCCAAAATTAAGAGAGTAATTCTGTATACTTTGTCACTGGCACTTATTAAAGTGCAAAAACTGCCGTGCGGCTGAGAGTGCAAAAAAATTTTTGGAGAATCTTAGCAATGGGCAAGCCGAAGCCCTGTCCGCGTCGACATAAGTTCGGTGGCTGTGTAATTTTTGTCTCTTGTGCGCAGCAGGCGTTTCACACCTGCTACATCAAATACATTCGTTAAATTCCGTACAGCAATACTCGTGCATTAATGAGTACATCGTTTGAAGCAGTTTTCCAACATCCAACAAAGATATATGAGCGGTTGCATAAAACCTCTGCAAAAAATAAATAAATAAATCCAGTCACCGGAAAAATACATCTCCGTGTTATTCGCTTTGTTGAAGCAACGCAATTGTGATAGAAAAAAATATGTATATAATCAACGGTAGGCCTTTCGCAAAGATGAATATTTTCGGCAGTCTACTTCCATAAACAAACACATCCATAAAAAGGACATATTTACCATAAACTTTTTGTGGAAGACTGTCTTTATCACTTCACTTCCGTCAAGAAACACATGTACAATAAACACATTTTTACCTCAGACCATCCGAGGAAAGCTGTCCTTTGCATTGCACTTCCGCAAAGAAACACAAATATTGGAAGAAAAAACTTTGACGGCAACCATCCTCTCCCTGCAGCTGAAGCGTTCCACCTCGGAATTGCCTCTTGATGTCGCGCCAAGTATGATATTTGAGAAGAAAATATCGCTCGGTTTGGATGTTAGAAATGCCAGCTGCNCTTCCGCAAAGAAACACAAAAATTGGAAGAAAAAACTTTGACGGCAACCATCCTCTCCCTGCAGCTGAAGCGTTCCACCTCGGAATTGCCTCTTGATGTCGCGCCAAGTATGATATTTGAGAAGAAAATATCGCTCGGTTTGGAAGTTAGAAATGCCAGACGCGAAGAGGTCATCGGTCAAGAGCATTTCGACACGTCCGGAGCGTGCGGAGTTCATTTCCGCGTGTCGAGGAATTGGCGGACGGTGACATCGGCCCCGCGGCACCGGACAGTCAGCGGAATGCAGTAAGAACCGTTATGTTACAGTTGTACAGGTGCTGACAGGACATGGTTAGAACCCACTGCGGTAATAGAGCATTGTACAGAATGTGGGTTGTGTAGTAGGGCATATTATAATGTTACTTCTAGACGATGCCTTAACTAACTGACAGTAGGCCTGTGTGTGTATAGAATGTAGTTTGTACAGTATGACAGCGCTTTGAATCTGCAACTTATAGTCTGTAATTTTCACTGTAATGCCGTATAGAAGTAGTTTTCTGAACTCCTATTGCAATAAGTTATTCTATGAATACCTTCCTACGGTGGAGAAGTAAATGGTTGTTATTATTATTATTATTATTATTATTATTATTATAACTACTACAGAAATGCACCTAAGCAATATAACAAACTATTGCTATGTGGACCCTATCAGAAGTACCATGAGGATTCGTTGACACCTGTTGTTACAATGACGTTAGGGGAGAAGAGGGTCCATATTGGGTCACCCACTGTCCACGTGGCCTCATTTCACGGAATGTAAAGAATCTCCTTGTTGGTGCAGCAGCACAACGAAGGAAATTATAAAACATTGGTAGAACTGTGAGTATAAAATTATTTTTCACCTCTAATTGTGAAGTTTTAGATATTAGTTATGAGCCACCTCACGCACAAGTATCCAGAAGCTAAAGTAACCAGCGTAAGCTTGTATGAGGAACATTCAGAGACCAGTAACTAAGGCTAATTGGTATATCTATAGCACCTGGGCCCACGTGTTTGGTGCATAGTATTGATAGGGACCACTGGGACACACGAGATTGGGGTCCACTGGGACTATGTCATAGCGAACCCCGATAGGGCGATAGATTATTTTCTATACTTTGTTGCCTTATTCGGCATTTTCAATGCAACGAGGCCTCAGTTAAAGAGGAAGACAGTAAGCAATGGTCTGTCACCAAACCTGAACAATGTCATTTATTTCATATAATTGTAAATAAAATTGTATGTGGCTAAGTGCACTGGAATTTGTTGGTAACATTCCCCGGATCCGCGCCCTGGCGGGAAAGAAAGCGATTTCGCTCTGTAATGTCCACACCGTCGTGTTGTACATTGTTCAACTGAAAAGAAAGAGACCTTTTTTCTTTGCCCAGTCTTTTCGAACGTTGATTCAAATATTCAAGGAGACTGAAGAATCCTGCGTCGTGAGATTTGGTGATGGTCAACCTCACCTTCCATTACGTACAGCCGCCATCGATGCTCGTCTGACGGTCCCTACACTTCCGTATCTTCCATTACGTACAGTCGCCATCGATGCTTGTCTGACAGTCCCTACACTTCCGTATCTTCCATTACGTACAGTCGCCATCGATGCTTGTCTGACAGTCCCCACACTTCCGTCTCTTCCATTACGTACAGCCGCCTTCAATGCTCGTCTGACAGTCCCCACACTTCCGTCTCTTCCATTACGTACAGCCGCCATCGATGCCCGTCTGACAGTCCCCACACTTCCGTCTCTTCCATTACGTGCAGCCACCATCGATGCTCGTCTAATGAAACCTCACCGCACATTCCCCAAGTGTTATGAGCGCACGCTGCCGAGGGGCGCCGAGCTGGAGGGATCAAGTAAAGGAGAAGCTTTATTGCTTCCCGGTTTGAAGTCATGAAAAGCGCTGAAGAGATTGTTTGCTCGGGCTTAGGTAAGAAGCCAAAGCCTGAGACTGCTGGCTCATCTGATTCAAATGCATGAGCGAGAGCTCCCTAGAAATTTGGCTTGCTACGGGGCGCTGTTTTGAGGTTGCTTCGCAATAAACGCAAATGTCTCGATCAGCTCTGTAAGAGCGTGGTTATTAACCCTTCCTTTCATGCATTGATCTGCCTTTCCCGTGGGAATAGTAGTGTTTGAAATGTAGATAGACCAGTGCTGTGAAAGAAAGAATTATCCCAGATGAGTGCGTCAGTTAATAATGGGTACTTTCGCGTGTGGTTGTGAACTGACCCTGACCCCTTGGTAGGCCATCGGTACTCCTGTTCTTCGCGCCCACTTCGCCCGCTTCCGTTTTCATGCCCTTACGCTACTGATGATGCCATCTACTGATTTTTCTGTCTTTTCACAACTCCCTACTCCCATCCGCCAAGTTTCTGTATGAGAACGCCCCCGTTCATGGACTGTACGTTGCTTTCACCCTCCCACGTGTTCCTTTTCTTCTCTTATAGCGTGGGCACACGTACTATCACAAAAATTGCTCAATCACGCACTTTTCCATTTGGCCGTAACGTTGCCGTGACTAGTCATGGTGTTTGAATGTCAGGCTAAAACTATGCGTCATTGCTGCTTTAAACTAACACAGAAGTAGGAGGTATTCTAAAAGCTTCACCATTACTGATTGTTATAACGTACAATCTTCAAGACACCACTCATTATTTAGATATTCTTTTCAGTAGCATAGCAATGACCAAGCCGAAATCTAGGGCGCTGCAGCGCAGTCGAATACAAAGTTGGCTTGCAATGCAACCTTTTCATACGTGTGCCCACGCTGTTGAAACACCTTATTTGTATCTAAGGAAGCTTTCAGCCTTTCACAGCGCATTCACTCACTTCATCAAAGTACCTCGTTTTTTTGTCCAGTTTAGCGGCGTTTTCAATAGCCAGTCCAATATTTACGCATTTTTTTTACTATTAGAAACTAGAATGCAGAGTTCTAATAAGAAAAAGTTGTCGTCTCTGACCACATTAGAGTGAATTCTTTCCAGAACTGAGTTCTCGCAGTTCCCTAGGTTAGCCAATCCACACACACTCCAATTTCTAGACATCGCTAGCAGTGCTACTTCTACTAGAAGCCGGTTTGTTCAGGCAGTTAATGGGTTAACCTCTCATCGGGGGAAAAGAAATAAATGGTAATATGAAATATTTTATTAGTTTATTTCCTAGACCTATAGACGATCGAACGTTCTTTGAGATTGATTGCATCAACATATTTATCTTAATTCTGCTAAAGAAGAAATAAAGCTGATAGTATTCAAAATCTAGTAATGGGTGCGCGATCCTAAAATCGTTATTCCACAATCGCGGAATTTTTTATTGAGGTTTGCATTAAATTAGTAATACGATTGACATTCGCTAGAAAAATTTTTCCCTGAAGAAAATATAAGATCAACTACTCCTTTGACCGCCATGTTTTAAGGCGAGTTCACACATCATTCGTATCAACGCGTTGGCTCCTCTCCTGTGCCGGAGAAATACTAGAAAAGTGCACCGTTTTCTGCGTTTTATTTCACTCCAAATGTGAAGAGATATCCGTAATTTTACCCAGTGACTCTTGCATTGGAGATTAATTTCACGGTTAACATTTTAATAACTTTTTGTGGCGTACACAAAGTTGTGCTGACAACGACGCTGCACAACGTTCTCTTGAGTGAACGCGTTGAAAGGAATGGCTTGTGAACAGCTCTTACATTCCTTGAAGTCCTCCGCCGTACATACCGATACCGAGATATGACAGCGGATAGCAGAATTCTGCAAACGAACTTGGGGTAGAGGTGGTGATTGAAGTGTGCCTACGAGCAATTGAAAATGGGGTATTTTTTTCAACTGCTAATGGTTATGTTTTACGCTGTTAGCGCTGCGTACTTAATGAAGTTAGTTTCTCGCCGGGAGGAAGGCAATAACTAAAAATTTATTTTTTCAATAAAAAGTTAAGAGCGCGAATTAATGCAAGAGAATTCTGCGATCGTGATCGTCGAATTTATTCAAATTGCTAAAAGCTTCCGCGATTGCAGAATCGCGGACTGTTGATTGAAAATATTTAGTAGACCTGCTGCGAAAATCTCGAAGGTAATTCAGGGACGAGCTAAATTACACCTTTAATACCACCACCTTGCCGCAGTTGATAAAGTAATTTTATGAAAACTCCATTTCATGATGACACAATATCCAGAATGTCTCAGTGAACAGTGATGCAGTTAAAAATATAAATAAGATGATCTCTCAGACAAGTAGCTTGTGTGGGAAGGTCAATTACCATGCCAACCACTACATCGATAACGTAAGGTCAGTAATTTTACGAATTTATATTTACAAGCCTTACAGCACAAGGGCTACAGCAAATGCTAAATGTAGTTGTGGCTTGGTTATAGTGGCCAACCCCAGGAGGACGCCGATGCACCCAGGGAGTAATAATAACGGGGGGACCAGTTATCAGCTGATAGAAAAATCGTGAAGTCACAGCCCGAGCAGCGCTCGAGCCTGTGACGTCAGAGCGGACAACCCTCGCTTTAAGCTAGAACTAGAAGTAGCCATTTTTAGCCACTACCACTGATTTGTAACCATATATTACCAATAAAAATGCAACGTTAGTTACATTTTACTGATATAAATCAATACTGTAGTTGCAATTAGCTAGACGTGCTTGTAGGCACTTATGTATATTACAGAATCCTCCACAACAAGCTACAAAGTAGAAATAATAGATACAATGATGGATTTGAGAAGTGATACAACTGATAAAAGTGACAATTTAATTTGTCAATGTAGTATAGCACGAGCAACGTCGTAAGCAACGCTGGGCGCGGCCTTTTTTGTCACTCCAAGTGACCCTTTTATGAAGGCTCGACTGATTGTGGCTCTGCCGCAGTTATGGCCGGCGCTTTTTCAGTTACTGCAGAAATATATTTATGCAGCCTTTTTCCTGCAATTTATGAGGTGTTGCGCATTTCAAGGACAGGTTTGCCACTAGCTATAAGCCATTCAACCACATTCGCCAAAACTGTAGTAAGCCATGACCAATCTTTTATATTCAAGATATCCTGCGACTACATAAAAACTAGAATGAGAACTTGTGCCGCGTGGAAAACCTATTTTTGCTATAACTGAAAGAGCACTGGCCACAACTGCTGCAGAGCCACAGTCAGTCGAGCCTTCATAAAAGGGTCACTTGGAGTGACAAAAAAAAGGCCGCGCGCAGCGTTGGTTACAACGTTTCTGGTGATAAACTATACCGATAAACTTATATTGTATCTTGTATCAGTAATATCACCTCTCAAATCCAACACTGTATCGATTATTTCTTCTTTGTAGCATGTTCATGTGGATTCTGTATTATACTTACAAAGTTGTTTCAATAAAATGCATACAAGCACGTCTTGCTAATTGCAATTATTGATTTATGTCAGTAAAATGTCATCAACGTTGCATTTTTATCGGCAATATATGGCTGATCAAAATATCGTGACGTCACAGCCCGAGCAGCGCTCCAGCCTGTGACGTCAGAGCGGACCACCCTCGCTTGAAGTAGCTTTTTTAGCCACCACCACTGATTTGTAACTATCTTCGTTCACGACCACTTTGCGTTCACCTAAGCTTTGCTGCGCGCGTCACCACGAAAATAAACACTACCTAAGCTAACCTAACCTCACTACCTTTTTAACCTAACCTAACCCAGCCTAACCTACCTAACTTAATCAGCGAGCAGCGCGGCGCTCCAACTTGAGAGCCGCTAACACGTACACGATCTGCGTACACAAACACGCACACAAAGCGGTCGTGAACGACGATAGCGCTCTCAGGCCGGGGATCGAGGGACTCGTTCTAAGCGGGGTAATTAATAATAGGTAAGTTGCGCCCTGCGCTGCTCCAGGCAGGGTTCGCCACTCTCAGCGAGGAGACTTAGTATGGGTGGTGTAGAGAAGGCTCCGGTGCATAGTCTTAGTGCTGCATTGTGCACAGCGTCCAGTCGTTCTAGGACTTTAGTCCTCGCGGACTGATATACGACACAGCCATAGTGGCATTGTGTGCGTTATAGCCTTCCAATGCAGTGATTGGATCGTTGTATGGCACTTCGTCGTCTTCGCGACGAGAAGCCTAGTTCAAGGGGTCTCGTTCCAATCTCCTCCTTTTCGACTGAAAAGCTCGCGAATAAGTCGCGCCACTGCTAACCTCGCTAAAATGTCGAGTCAAGCGGTTGGCGTCCTGGTCAGGTTCCACAATCACCTCGCCAATCTCCTTTATACAAGGAAGGCCGTGACGTGGTTTTCTGGTCATCTTTTCAACACGTAGCCAGACCTTGCTCATTGGAGTAATAACGTTTAGCGTACTTGTATATTCCTTCCAAGCGGCTTTTGGGCATGGTGCAGGGTAAACTGTGCCTGCGCACGTGCGCGGCAATATGCTATTTTATTGGCCAAGCATCTATTTCGTTGCTAACGTCAGAGTAGTCCCTTTCTCTCCGCACATACTCGCGTGCACTCGTTCAAACATGGAACTCTATGAGGAGCGGCTCTACATCTGGATATATGGGATGGACCCTGATGCAGCCCTCATGTATCATTATCATCTCCTTATTAAGATGCAGGCATTGCACTAGTAGACCTTTGCAAACTTAATGCCAATTCTCTCTTATGTTATTTTTAGTAGCTATTATTCTTATGTTTGTACTAAGCATGAACACCTCAGGATGCTGTGTCCTAACTTTGTTGGACAGTCTCCATATGAGAAATAAACGTTTTTCTTTTTCTTTCTTTCATCAGGGCTCTCGTGAAGTGATCCACTATCTGATCGACGAGCAGGTGTTCATCTAATTCCGCACATCTGGCTCAAGGCTTCGAAGGAAGCCCAATCGGCTCGCCGTAGGATATATCGTGGTGCTGCATCATGATTTTGGAGTTGCGAGAAACTGGTGCACACGCAGTAGTGGTCGCTCCTGTGGGTGTCACAGTCCATTGGGCGTCAGGAAGGTCAGGCGTGCAGAGGGTAAGGTCTATCGCGGAGGTAGTTCCTGTATGTATGTGAAAATGAGTCTGTGCTGCTGTATAGAGGAGGCACAAATCGGTAGTTCTGAGCAAGCGCTCGACAACCAAGCCTCGCGCGTTATTACCCCACGTTGGGTGTTTTGCATTGAAATCGACAAACAATAGGAGAGGGCGCGGCAACTGCGCCACTAGTCCAGTGATACCTGCTATGTGGATTACTTGGTTCGGAGAAATATACAGATTACAGATAGTGGTGGTCGTGCTTCGTGACTTGATTTGTACGGCCATAGCCTGTAAGGGTGTGTTAAGTGGCACCCTCAGGCACACAGACTCTGTTTTGGTGAGGACAGCAAGGCCCGTTCCAGGGACAGGATCCTGGGTAGGGGAATGATATTCAACAGTATAGTTGCGAAGCGGAGGAGGCTTGGTATAACCAAGCATGGTCTCTTCTAAACATACACATATACAGTAGGTTGGTGCAGTACCATCAGACGGCTCAGGTTATCTTTGTTGGTCCTGTGGTCTCTAATATTCCACTGTAACATTTTACTCATTTGCTATGTTTCCTGTTCGAGCCTTTTCCCGCCGTGTTATGGAACGAGTAGGGGCTGTCACGTGTGGTAATCACCGTCTGTATTGGGGAGTTATCGTCCTTCTTCCTGTCTCCATCGTTCTACGCCCTCAGGGTCACTACAAGGGGCGAGGACCCCATATGGTATCCGGAAGACATGTCGCAGGCAACGGAGCCCGTCCCCCGACCGCACCCAGTTTCGTGAGGTCGTACGCCGCTCGCTTGAACGATGCTGTCGGTCGGAGTCTCGTCGCGGTCAGGCTACAGGTGACGTTGTTCGTCCCGTGTGGGCCCGAAACGTCCCACGGAAATCCTGGTGTTTTTTTCGGAATCTTAAAAGGTACAAAATTTGTTGTAGGGGATGAATCGCTGCTGGAAATGCGTTTCCGCGCTTTTACCAGCTGTAAAAGTATTTGGTCGTCCTGATTGTGTTTGTTCAGTAGTAGTTTCCTTTTCCAATTTTTGTGTAGGGCTATCCGGTTTAGGTCTGTCTGGTCCGTCCCCTCCCTGAGGCATAGCCACCTGGGCTGCGACGCAGCCGGAAGCAACAGGTGCAGCAGAGGCAGAAACAGCTACAGCAGGGCCGGAAGCAGCATGAGCGGCAGGGGCAGAAGCAGCCCCAGCCGAGCCAGAAGCAACAGACACAGCGGAGACAGAGGCAAAAATAGCCCCAGTACACAGACGCAGCAGCAGAGCCACAAGTATCAGGCGCAGCAGAGGCAGACACGGTCCCGGCAGAGCCAGGGGCCACAGGTTCAGGGGCAGTCTCAATAGAGTCAGCGCCAGCACCAACAGTGGGGGCATCGGCCTCAGCGGCGACCGGTACTGCAGGGGTAAAGACCCCGCCGAGAGGAGAAGTAGGTGTCGGAAGAACGATGGGGGACTCCCTGTCCGCGGCCCACTTACTCGAGATATAGTCCGCCTCAGAAAAAGCCTCCCCGATAGAGGAGTCGACAGGGGACGTGTCAGTAGGCGCAGCAATGTCTCCAGAGGATACAACGGGTGCAACCACAGTTGCGGCCACAGTCGCGGCGGGAGAAACGGTAGAATCATAGGCAGGAGCCGAGGGAGAAACCGGGAGTGCAGGATGGGCGTCAGTAGGGAACGTGATCACGGGCAGAGAGGGAGGGCCGGCAGCACTCGTCGCTGATGTAGCTATCGCGCCTCCGAGTCCAGGAACAGGGAGAACTTCAGTCCCAGGAGGAGGGCCGGCGGTTTTCGTCGTACCGGTGGGTCCGGGGCCCCGCTCGCACTTTCGCTTGTCACGTAAAGCACGGGCGTGAGACGTGCCCGGTTGGGCCTGACGGCTCTCCACCAGTCTCCTGGCCACGCCGTAGCTAACGTGCTCCTTGGTCTGGGTAGCCAGGACCTCTTGTTCAAACTTGAAAACACTGCAAGTTGGTGAGTTTGCTGGGTGTGATTTACTGCAGTTGGCACACCTGGTTGGTGCGGGGCACATGGTAGTTTGTGTTCGGGTCTTGAACAATTTTGGCATATCGGGGTTGTTTAACGACACGTTTTTGCTCCGTGTCTGTATTGTTGGCACTTCAAGCAGCGGAGGGAATATAGAACCGCATTGGGCACTTCACCCAGCCAATTTCCACCGCTGGTAGGAGGATATGAACGAAGACAGGATATAAATGGGAGTATCAATGTCTCGACCATTTTCCTTTCTCTTCACCCTATAAACGTCCCTCACTCCGGACTATGAGAGGGCCCGGAGGAGATCCCAATCAGTGTACTTTGGCTTAATTAGGAACCAAATCGTGCCTTTAATTTGATAGAGGCGGTCATTGGGTGCGGCGGAGACCTCAACTCCCCCTAGCGTCCTCACACTCGTCATCGCTCTTCACTTCGACCAGGAGTGTGCTGGCCCTCGTCTCCGTGACTTTGGCAGGCTTGCCTCCCACTGTCCGCTGCAGGTCGCTGTAAGCTCTTATGATATCTATACCACTGATGCCGTCTCCCTTCTTGGTGGAGATAACAGAGAAACGTTTGAAGTTTCTAAGCGCTCCCTGCCCGAACGGGAAACTGGACTCGTGGTCCTGTCTAAACCGTCTACGTTCGCGCCGCAGCGACTGGCGTCGGCGACTACCGCTCACCATTCCGCCAGTGCGTCCAGGGGGCTGGTACGGCAACATCTCATATTCAGTTCTTCCGTGGTCGGAGCTCGGCGCAGTGCCCGCAACCACACTCGCGGCGGATTGCCGCGACGTTGCCGACTCTGAGGTGTATTGGTTCATGTCCGAGTCCATTAGAGATCCAGTCCGTCACCCAGAGAGAGGAAAGCAGAAAGAGGGGACCGCGAAGGGTCTGCCCCTCCACACGGACGGCCGACCTCTCTTCTATCACTAGGTCAGAAACTCAAAGTAAAGAAATTAAAGGAAAACCACGGTCCGGTAAAACCGGGTGCTGACTGCGTTGGTTCTACCTACACTTCAGATTGTGATGGAAAAAGAAAATATCTCTGAAGAAATAAAAAAGCGAGAAGATGTCACGTAGGTATACTCACGGTACCACCACGGGAAAGTGCAGCTCAGCTTGAATACAAT
>LQNS02276930.1:2213182-2224165 GCA_001587735.2 Parhyale hawaiensis | reverse complement strand
CCGGGTGCTGACTGCGTTGGTTCTACCTACACTTCAGATTGTGATGGAAAAAGAAAATATCTCTGAAGAAATAAAAAAGCGAGAAGATGTCACGTAGGTATACTCACGGTACCACCACGGGAAAGTGCAGCTCAGCTTGAATACAATTATACTAAATGTATCCCAGAGATCGAATTCTCGTCACTAGCAGCAAAACGTCCCTTTACCAGAGATAAGCGCTTGGTAATGAGTGATTCGTAAAATCCGTAACGGAAGAGACGGAAGTACAGGGACTATCAGACGAGCATCGCTGGCGGCTGCACGTAATGGAATAGACGGCACAAAAAATAGATAGCTTCGTCTGTGGTGAACAAAAATTTCATTACCTTGCAAGTCTCTCACTCCGGCGACAGTTGAGATGAATCATTGGGCCAGTTAACCATATTAGGAAATAAAAAACACTTCACATCGTAAAAAAAACTACTGTATATTCAACAGTTGTCTTACAAGTAAAAGAGATCGCTAAAATTAGGAGCTGTGCTATTTCTGCGACAGCCATACTCTCGCTTGCCGCATTATATTTAGCGTAGCATTTGCTAAATCTTCCGAAATAATGCGAGCACTGCACCACAGATAGTGTCTCTCCCCACCACGAAAGCAACCGTAAGCAACGGATGTTGGAATGTGCTCGATTAGTCCAATTCGAGTGAGATAATCTAATTTGATTAGCTCTATATTACGTCCGGAACTTCCCCACACCTGAAACTCGCTCCAAAACGTTGGACCAAAGTAGCGAGATGTTCCAAACAAGTAAACGCTGATTGAACTATTTCGCTGAAGGTAGGCGAAGCAAACACACTTTAAGTACTCGATCTTTAGAACAAGAATTACCAATAGCTACTTTAAGTTTCACCTTTCTTTTAGTTCTCGATAATACTAAGGCATCAGGCATTAATAGCTGAAATCGTTTCATGGACATAGAAATAGGTTCTTTGGAGATCTGGCAAACATCAGTGAAGGCAGCTATGAAGTTAATTTTTGGACTAAAGGGCCTTTATTCCAGTACTGACACTAATGGTTATTTAGAGCTGAAGAAACGGAGAGTTATGCTCGAACCAACGGGGATTTAATCCCCAACCAACGGGCATTACGTGCAGTACCAATGGGCAGTTACCCTCAACGATGCGATCTCCAAAAATAGTAAGATAGTAATCAAGCAGTAAAAAAATTCAATAGATGAGGGATTTGAAAGGTGGATGCTATGGCGGCACTGAACGCGAATACGCTCCTTATAGAAAATATCAACCCATCTCAAGACTCGGAAGAGGATGAAGCTCTCCATGCTACTCGTAAACTAAGAGATGCAACCTATACAAATGAGACGTCAAGTCTTCGCCTCCAGAAGCAGCCAGATGGCAGAGTATGAACGAATGCTTGCCAAGATCAAGAAGATTCGGACCACACAATGTAACTAGGCCAAGTGGCTTTGGTACGATGAATGCAGGCATGGCAGTGAACTGGAGCAACTTTAATTCAATTAAAGCCTCCTTGGACATACAATCGACAGCTGTAAGAGGTAGAAACATACAGTATGTCCCAGGATAGAGCAAAATAGTATGGTGGCCAGCCGAGGAAACCTAGAGCAAATGGAGTGACATGGAGGCAGAGAGAACCTAACGAATGACGGAAGTGAGGTGGATCAGAGGATAGTCGTCCATACTCAACCTCGGTTCGCACGCGAGACGAACCATCAATGTAATATTTTTCGCGCTGTTCATCTTATTATATTACACTCTACTGATGCCTGCTATGCCACACCGCGGTTTTTGCCAGAGCTTCAGATGAGGAGACACGAAGGGAAGGTAACGAGTCGCAGCAGGGCCTATGTTCGGACTATTATTATTATTATTATAATGAGGGTTTTCCCGCCGTATCAGATACGAAGACTATATAACAGCGATCCAATTGTGTATAATATAGTTGAGTCGAACTCAGATGAGCTCCTTTAGCACAATCTCAGCCAGGTGCACCATGTCTGGCAGGAAATACGGTGCGAGCATTTCTAACCCCACACTGCTCGGCCGAACGTAATCGCTCAGCCATGCGGCGCAGGGATAGAGACGAAAAACGAAAGAGAAGAAGACATAAGAAAGTGAACACTCGTGCGGGGGGTCCCTTCCGTGCCCCCCCCCCCCCACGGGAGCAGATAGGAGTCCCATGGGATGGGTCGCTTACCACCATTCGGCTGCCCACCTTGCGGAACAGAAGGGGAAATATAGAGGACCTACCTAATTCTACAAAACTAACCTTCTCAGCATTAACTGTGGCCAGATGCTACATCCCCTGCGGAGAAGGCACTCGGGACCCTTGGGTGCGTGATGCCCAAACATATTGTGGCGGGAAAATGCTCGGACTATCGCTGTGCAAGTCTGGAAAGAAGAGATAAAGTGGATAGGATGCTTCGCTTGCGCTACACATTCGTCTTATGTGAGAAAGAGGAAAAGAGCGAGAATATGAGATGTCCGAAGAAGAATATTGAAGAAAAATGTCCCGCAGCCCTTGCTGATACACCCTGTGGATTCCTTCTCGGGTAATGGGAAAGGGGGGGGAGAGGGCACAATCTTCACATACCTCGTCTTAGCTAATCACACCCGCGACGTGATCTGCGAGTGATATACGTTTTTACGTTCATAAATTGATACATCTAACTTGAGAATGATGCTGCTTCAAATAAACTAAGTTGAAGGCGGATACCACAGCGTTAGTTATTAGGAATAGCGTGTCAGTCGTCACCATCACGTAATTCGAAGTACCGTTGCACAAGATTGTATGCCTTTTTTAGTTGTATCCATTATCAGCCACACACACATGTGAATACTGTCATTCAAGTCTGGGCAACCATGTTGAAGACGGTTAATGCTAGTTTTAGACCTAAGTGAATGAATGGGTTTTGCGTCACAATCTCCCGTGTTTAGTAAGGATTACATTAATTAACGTAAAATAATGCTTCTTCTGGACGCTGTCCAGCAAAGGATTACATTGCTGGACAGCGTCCAGCTATTGCCATTACACGATACTGGGCGGCCCACTCCAACCAAGTAGGTCCTAAAACTTACACAAAAATAAAACTTTTCTAATCAGCAAAGCGACCTCAAACACAAAAGTAACTTTACGTGGTGACGCAAAAACAGGATTAATTGAAAAAAAAAACTCACATTCATTCATCAACACAACCATCGGTAACTGGCGAAATACATGAATACTAGGTTAGGTAATGACAAGGTTCTGAAATTCACTGCCCGTCACCTACTGTAAACCTTACTTTCAAATACAGAGGTTGGCTAGCTGTTAGGGCCCCACGTTACTGTAAATAGAAAACATAGAGAAGCTTCATCTACCATCCGTAGGACATGTATGACATCTCGAGTGGGCTATTAAGGGAAGTGTACCTAGCCTTTTGATCATAAAATACGACTTGGCGGAAGTCCTATTCTCTTAGGATGCCATACCTACAGTAAACAACTGCCATACGTAGGATTTGGAGCAGGGTCCTATTGATCAGGAAGCGGGTACAGTAGCAATACACCAGGCACGCAGTCACATGAAAATGGGCACTGATCATGATCGTCACTAAAGCTTTATCGGATTACTTATAGACCGTATCCGGGCCAAATAGCATCGGTCAGGGTGAGTTGAGACGCACCGCCTGGACTTGGCGAGTTGAAAAAAAAAGATATGTATAGCAAAACTAAATAGGAGTGCGCTTATTTTATAGGCAGCCAGTCCCGTGTGAAGATGTTTTTTTCTTTTTTGTTTCAACTTAACCCGTCCGGCCTGGTGTCCAAAATCACTCCGACCGACGTCACAGCACCTATTTCGAGTGTTACCCCTTCGGAAGTTGTCAGGCAGTGCATACAGAGCACTCCGAAGTCGTCTACCGAAGCTTATGATGGCACCTAGTTTGAGCACATCACCCTGGGGAGCTGGGCGAGCAGTGACCAAAGAATGCTCAACAGGTCGGCTATTTATTCTCATCAAGTGATAGCAATTCTGTTATTTTCCCAATGCGTCTTTCAAAGAAGAAGAAGAAAATGTGCACATCACCTTTCCTATTAGGCGCAACAGCCGCCGAATGAAACAGCAGCCCTCAAGCTGAAATTACCGGTTGATTATTATTATTATATTGAGTAGTTTAAGTCTCCGTCTCCACACAACGGCGATCTAACAGAGGAAGAAGCAAGGGACACATAGTGTGACGATAGACACGTGGAACCCATGCACGAGGGTGTTCCCACACAGGATCAACGCGCATGAGAACAGCAAGNGAGTCCCATGGGATGGGTGAGAAAGAGGAAAAGAGCGAGAATATGAGATGTCCGAAGAAGAATATTAAAGAAATATGTCTCGCAGTCCTTGCTGATACACCCTGTTGATTTCTTCTCGGGTAATGGGAAAGGATGGGGGGAGGGCACAATCCTCACATACCTCGTCTTAACTAATCACACCAGCGACGTGATCTGCGAGTGATATATGTTTTTACGTTCATAAATTGATACATCTAACTTGACAATGATGCTGCTTCAAATAAACTAAGGAAACTAATTTGAAGGCGGATACCAAAGCGTTAGTTATTAGGAATATCGTGTCAGTCGTCACCGTCATGTAATTCGAAGTGCCGTTGCATAAGATTGTATGCCTTTTTTAGTTTTATCCTTTATCAGCCACACACACATGTGAATACTGTCATTCAAGTCTGGGCAACCATGTTGAAGACGGTTAATGCTAGTTTTAGACCTAAGTGAATGAAAGGGTTTTGCGTCACAATCTCCCGTGCTTAGTAAGGATTGCATTGCTGGACAGCGTCCAGCTATTGCCATTACACGATACTGGGCGCCCCACTCCAACCAAGTAGGTCCTAAAACTTACACAAAAAAAAATTTTTTCTAATTAACAAAGCGACCTCAAACACAAATGTAACTTTACGTGGTGACGCAAAACAGGATTAATTGACAAAAAACTCACATTCATTCATCAACACAACCATCGGTAAATGGCAAAATACATGAATACTAGGTAATGACGAGGTTCTGAAATTCACTGCCCGTCACCCACTATAAACCTCACTTTCAAATACAAAGGTTTCTTGCTGATAAACATACTGCATCACAGCAACTAGTAGGCTTGCTGTTAGGGCCTCATGCTACTGTAAATAGAAAACATAGAGAAGCTTGATCTACCAATCGTAGGACATGTATGACATCTCGAGTGGGCTATTAAGGGAAGTGTACCTAGTTTTTTGATCATAAGTTAGGACTTGGCTGAGGTCCTATTCTCTTAGGATGCCATACCTACAGTAAACAAATGCCATTCGTAGGATTTGGAACAGGGTCCTATTGATCAGGAAGCGGGTACAGTAGCAATACACCAGGCACGCAGTCACATACAAATGGGCACTGATCATGATCGTCACTAAAGCTTTATCAGATTACTTATAGACCGCATCCGGGCCAAATAGCATCGGTCAGGGGAGTTGAGACGCCCCGCCCGGACGGAGCGAGTCGAAAAAAAAAGATATAGAAAAACTAAATAGGAGTGCGCTTAATTTATAGGCAGCCAGTCCCGTGTGAAGAAGTTTTTTCTTTTTTTGTTTGAGCTTACCCCGTCCGGCCTGGTGTCCAAAATTACTCCGACCGACGTCACAGCACTTATTTCGAGTGTTACCCCTTCGGAAGTTGTCGAGCAGTGCATGCAGAGCACTCCGAAGTCGTCTACCGAAGCTTATGATGGCACCTAGTTTGAGCACAACACCCTGGGGAGCTGGGCGAGCAGTGACCAAAGAATGCTCAGCAGGTCGGCTATTTATTCTTAACAAGTGATAGCAATTCTGTTATTTTCCCAATGCGTCTCTCAAAGAAGAAGAAAATGTGCACATCACCTTTCCTTTTCTTTTAGGCGCAACAGCCGCCGAATGAAACAGCAGCCCTCAAGCTGAAATTAACGGTTGAACATCATTGGCATGTCGAAGAGTAAAATTTTGGGAAAGTCTGCCACGAGGCCTCCATGATACGGTAATACTTGTGCTAAAGGTTGCATTTTGCCTCGCTGTAAGTAGTTGAGAAAGACACCCACACGGGCACGCCAAGAAGTCACTCTTTGGAAACAAGTGCCATGGGTCGCTGCTGAGAATTATGTTCTTGGCGGCAAATAGTATCCTGTGAAACAGTGATGAACGAAGAATCCCATTCCGGCCAGTCCGGAAGTTGACGTATAGCTACATTTTGAAAATTATTATCACCTATTTTCAAAAGTTAAAGTCACCATTTCCTCAACAAAGGCAATATCACAGAGGAAAAAAGAAGGGACATATAGTATGACGCTAGACACGTGGAACCCGTGCACGAGGGTGTTTCCACACAGAATCAACACGCATGGGAATAGCAGGTCGGGAGAAATAAGAAGGATGAACAAATGGAAGAAAGATCAGTAGGAGTAAGAGATGGGAAGGAAGCAAAGTGGCACGAAAAACAAATATTCTGAAGGCCTAACTAATGGCTAGGGTAACCTACAGGGGCCCCTGGGGGGTGCTGCTCTCCATAAAAGAGGATGGACGAACCTAACTTATCCCGATGGCCCCAACCTATGCCTACTGAGGAGACATCTTGAAAATTCGGGATACCCAGGAGAAAAAGTATTATTAACTACTAGCTGGCCACACCGCAGAAGCCAACAAGGGCCATAGCGCGAGTCTCCAGCTACTAGCATTGTTCCAGTATTTACATTCTTAGCTATATTACAGATATGGCAAAAACAAATGGTCGGGAACTATCACCATCACGTTAAAAGGACGTTGGTATAGGCAGATTAATGATAGTGGGTGGTTTGAGCTAGGGTTGTCGTCAGGCAAGATAGCCAGACAGGGTCGTGCCAGAAAGTACGGATGTTACTCCCTTATATAGTTAGAGCAGTGAAATTAGTACACGTTAGCGTCCAAAATAAGGATATCGCGAGGTAGGTACTCGGCCTCTTACAAAATCAGGGTCAACTGAAGCCTTGAAATCGATGTCCAATTCTGCCACAAACTGCCAGAGATGAAAACACTGAAGCAAAATAAGCGCTTACCCTGGTCTGAATTACAGACCAACGCTAGCGAACCAGTAGTAGCCCAAGGATAACAGTTAGTGCCGGAGATATTTCACTACCTTGCATCCAACAGGCAAATTGGAACTACGAGCACGAGACGAACAAGAGAGCACAGCACTTCTGTGAGCCAAATGTAAAGCTTTGGAAACGCTTAGCATGAGGCAGTGGATGGGATACTAAATCTAAAACTGGCACAGCTGTTGCGCTGACCAATGATATCCAAGAACCTTCCTCGACTGACGTATACCAAGAGCCATATCGACGCCGGTAGCGGCAGCTAATGAAAGCATTTCCCTAAAAACGTTTTGTGAACGAAACGCGAGCGCTTTAATGATCTTACGTTTTATCAAAAATGAATTCCACTCGAACCCTGACGTTTTGTTGTGAAAAAAATTCAACGATAAACAACTCGCTTTTGTATAAAAGAAAAACGCGATTTAGGCGGGAATTTGTACGGAACTTTCAACTTAAGTACGCACAAAATTTTGAAATATCACGCACTGTTATTGATATGGTGAGGTAACTGAGGTTGATGTCAACCGTAATCTATTTTGAGAAATAATTAAGTAGCTTGCAATACATTTAGAAATTAATGCAATAAAATGAAGAACTCACGACAGCAGCAGTCCCGAGAGTCTGAGCTCCCTCCCGCTTGATAACAAATGAGAGTTACAGCAGTAATATGCGAAAATTTCAAGCGAATATGAGAATGATGACGAACACCAAAACGCTGACATTAGTGGAACGGTGAAGACAGGCACGTGGCGTGACCCAGAGCTGAAGGTGGTAAATGCAAGCAGCGCAGGCAGAGTTAGCTCGAATACAGACACACATTCATAGCTGACACGGGAGGTTAGTAACATCTCGGTGTGGTTAAGAAACCATAGCTACTGCTAAAGTGTATCGGTGAAGTTAAACTAAAAAAGACTTGCTTGGCATTCCACAGGTACCTAGGTGCAATAGCTGCCAATTCAACGAAGTACTCTCACCCTGGGTACGCTGAACAAAGTGTGTAACAGTGAACAAGGCATTAAAATGCTCTACTTTAGGGATCAAGTGCCGTATATCAATAAGTACTTCAGAACAGTTTTTCACTTAGGCTAGGCCTAAACTAAAATACGTAGACAATACTCGGACTACGCAGAGCTGAAGACCGAATAGTATGTGAATATGCCTTGCAAAGCATGGGCATTAGTGCCAGTCCGAGAGCATTATGACGCGGAAATACGAGCAAATTTGTGTATATTCAATATGAAAACAGATATTTGGTTATGAATGGGAACTTTGTGTTCTGCTACATAGGTCAAGAAACCCTTCGGTGCTCATTAGCAAAAAAAAAAAAAAGATAGAGCAAAGTACACTAGCCGTAACTTGAGAAAGCGCCAGTGATGCTTACGGGCACTTTAATAACGAAGAGCTACACAAATAAAATCAGCCAGTGCTGGAGCACTAGAGGAAAGTAACATTAGCTAGCACTGGACCGATGTCGAATAGCTCTCTAGGTATGGTGTCAGTCGAGCTTACCATAGCAGACGCGCGCAGCTGTGGGAGGGCGCGGCCGCGCTGGTCACACGAGACCAGTCGACAAAAGCGACACTGCGAGACTGTCGCACTCCAATCCTGCCGCCGCACAGTCGGAACCAAATACAAGCAAACTAGACCAGTGAAAAATCAAATGCATTAACCGTACACCGGACTATATGAAAAATGAGTAAAAATAATAATTCACTTGGCGCTCAGAAGAAATTAACCGAGGATCAAAAAGTCAAAATAAAAGAGTTCGAAATATTAGGATATATAGCTATGGAGATTACATAAACTCAAATCAGCCGCATTAAAATTGAAACAAACTTCCAAAATTACACATAAGAAAACATAAATAAACATAAACCAGTAGGTAGTGATGGAAAATATAAAAATGCAACAATTCAAATACAGCAATAACAACGTAATTGAAATTTCAATGCAGTTGAATATCTACGAAGCACAAAGTGAATAAAGAGTATTCCTGTACTACGAGCAAATTAGCTAGGCTTTGTAGAGCGATGTGAACTGAATCAGCCAGAAATATGATTTGATGAATGAACAGAGCTGGATACAAGATGAGTCGGGAAGGAATGAAAAATGACAATAATAGTGACACAGGAAATCAATAAAAATAAGAGCATGAACAAAATTAATAATTTCCTAAAGTACAAAGAAAAATACACAACAAACTATTATAATTCAGAATAGTGATGAGATTTTACGAGGCAATTACTAGAAAAATTAAGATAAAACGCAAAACAAAGTATAACGAACAAAAAAAAAATACTAACACAAACAATTCATACTTGCGTGTAATACAAATATAACCAGTTCAGTATCTAAATTATTAAATGATAAAAAATAAAAGTAACGGAATTTGTAGACGTGACATTGGCTAGAGGATTAGACTGCCAGTGGTACCAACACAAGCAACTGCCGCCACCTTGGACACAGTTTGGAACGACATAATGCTGCTTCTAACAGCAGTTTTCCGGCGCCTTCTGGTTCACTTTATTTTTGCAGCCGGCAGAATTATCCCGTAATGACAGTCTAGTTTTGATATTTTTTACAAACCTTTCTTCGACACCCAGTTTTTCTTGCCTAGTGGGCCTTTTTGACTGCCTGAAATTTCTAAGTAGGTTAGCTAGTCACAAAAATGTGTACTGCGAATATTGCGACTAAACAATTCCATTTGTCACATAAGCACACAAAAAGGGCTCGACATTATATACGTTAGCAAAGCCTTTGTAGCATACAGAGCCGGTGATTAAAGACATGCACCAAGATGGCGGCAGAGAGCTCGTTAGGGTACCACAGGCGCAGGTTCAGTGACCTAATTTAGCAACAAACAACTTTGACTGGTCAAGTGCACAGACAACTGCCACACCCCCGGCTACTGCGGGTCCATCTATCGGTTCTAAGATAACATGTCCAGGCGGAGCTTGCCTTTATTTTCAACCAGGTACGTCATATCAGCAAGCGTCTGCTCAACCATTGCTTCTTCGGCCCGCTCGTGTAACGCCCTGAACTCGACACCTTCCGGAGGATGCGCGAAATCAGGACCAAAGTTTATTGAGACGGTGATGGACCGGAAGAGAGACAGTGCAGGGTAGTAGGTGCCGCTGTTCAACTCTTGGAATGCCATGCCAGGTGACTTACCATTTTTGAAAAACTGAATATAGCTGCCAGAGAGAGGCTTCAACTGTTTTATAGCCCCAGCTATATCATCTTTGTCTTCGTAGTATAAATGGGAACGGAACTTGACAAGAGGTTTATCTTTATAGGTCGGAGGTAATACAGGTACAGTGTTGGATTCAGGTAGGTGGATAAGAACACCTAAGACGTCATCCTTCTCGAAGCCTTCCTCGGTGTAGTGTTTGCCGTGGCTCTCGTGAAACACGGTCCCCTTGCGACTGCGCCAAGAGTACCCAAATTTGTCATAACCGAGAGGCGCCTGCAGGTTGGCGAGCTGCTGCCCCCAGCCTAACCGTACATGTGACCCATCAGGCTGATCCGTAATGGTGGCTTCGAAGTACCATGTGCCCCTTGAGACACCATGAGTGGCCCGTATCAGGCTGTACCCCTTCTCACCCATGACAGCACGTCTGTCGTCATGGGTGTGGAGCTGCGGGGCGCGGTCGTGCAGCGCCAGCAGCACCGAGCTCGGCGACACACATCTGCAATGTAAAGGCTTTTACAGACCGTTGTAACACACGAGAGGAAGCAGTGATGTGAAGATTTTCAAATATGTATTAAACATAAGTGTAGTGCAGAGCTAGGAATATTACTAGAATTATTATTATTATTATTATAGGAAATAGGTCAAGTAAAGCGATC
>LQNS02276930.1:2143567-2155496 GCA_001587735.2 Parhyale hawaiensis | reverse complement strand
AAGGGAGGCCAGCAGTGACGTCACCAAGGGAGGCCAGCAGTGGCGTCACCAAGGGAGGCCAGCAGTGACGTCACCAAGGGAGGCCAGCAGTGATGTCACCAAGGGAGGCCAACAATGACGTCACCAAGGGAGGCCCCAGCAGTGACGTCACCAAAGGAGGCTAGCAGTGACGTCACCAAGGAAGGCCCCAGCAGTGACGTCACTAAGGGAGGCCAGCAGTGACGTCACCAAGGGAGGCCAACAGAGACGTAACCAAGAGACGCCAGTGTTAACGTTTCGGATTAAGTCTCGAGTCACCAGCAGGCTCTGTATCTCGGTGGTTTTGATTAAAATTATTTGCACGTAACCTCCAAAATAATAAACAAATAAAGTGAGTGAAGAAAAACATCGCGTGTAAATGGTTTAGGTTATTGAAGGTATGAACAGTTCTTCCGCAGAATGTCACTTACCCAATACAAATGCAGGCAAACACGTGCGCAAAATAAAACGTAATAAAAGAAGCAATAAGAATTAAGCAAGCACTGTAAAGCATTAAAAAAACTGACTATCCAGACACTCAGTGGCAATGCTCGTGTGCTTGATAAAAAAAAACATGCAGGAAACCTGTACAATGAGAATTGTCCCAAATCCAGCACGCCGTCCCGTGCCCAGATGAGGACTGCCTGCCACGGCATGCTGGAGCAGCACGAAAACTGTACTTATTTCTGTTGATACACGCAGAGGCACACGTGCTTGTCTTGTTTTTTTTTTAATTTCATAGAATCACAAGCATGTCAGCATGGGCGTCAAAGTCTACATATTCAATGTACAACATACAGTATATGTACTTCACAAATCTTTAAAAGCTACCACAAGTCCTGAAGTTATACGCAGAAGTAATACATTTAGTCCTTAATATATGCATGCAATACTCGTTTCCAGCAGTTGTTGATATTGGATTATAATACATAGCCCAGTTATCCATTACTTTTGCTCTTGATTCTCAACTGCACAGATCAAATGCCTGTAACTAAAAATGCATGACACAAAAAAAGACGTACGACGAAGACTTCCTGTAATTAAATACTGAAATGTTGCTCCAAGAAAAGCTTCACCGAACAGAAAAATATTAAAGAAAAATAGGGAATAATTACGCATGCGTAATTCCGTAACTAGAGCTGCCGACGCATTAAAACGGGTTCATAAAACAATCTTTTGATGCCCTCAGAGCCAGTCAGGCGATTAAATGTTTTGTTACTTCTTCGTAAACAGAAAATTGGGCGGCTTTTAAAATTCGAAATCGTCAGAAGTACCCCCTGAGGGCGAGCTGTGAGTGTAATTTTTATTCGCTGTTCGAGCTAATCGTTAATGAAATCACTTCCATAGATGAATTCATTTCAACTAACGACACAAAACTCTAATGAAAACATCCCAAGAACTGGGTAAAGAAAGCAACACAAAAATTTCTACACAAATTCAAACCTTGACGAAGCACGAATAATGGAAATCGTGTCACCAAAAAATATAGAGCACACCTGATATGAAATATCAAACGGTATGAATCAAAGCTGAACCTCTCCTGCACACTGATGAAAACTACACATTGGAATAGAAAAACAAAGAAACTCAAAGCTGTGAATTTTTAACTGTAAAAAGTCGCAGGAGAATTCCTTCCCAACCATAAACATAACATAATACATATATAAGCACACAAATGTTGTAAGTAGAGACGGTAACGATGCAGGTATAATATATACTTATATACATGTTGACTGAAAAGCGACTAGGAATTTGACTATTAAATGACACAAAATCCGTAAAAAAAAACACGCAAGCACCACACGCTCAAGCTTCAGAGTTTGTCAGTCTTTCTCTTTGTCTATTTGCCTTCACCAAGATGACTCAGAAGTTATAGATGGACAGTCATGAAATTTACAGGGACTGTTAGGTAGCTATGTTACGAGGAGCATATGATTAATTTTCGATGAAGATCCGTTCAACCGTTTGTATGTTTGTCTACCTGTTGTTTTTTACATTATAACTAACCGAGTTATAAACGGATTTCCATGTAATTTGCCAGAAACGTCAACAACGCTGCGAGGAGAAACTGGCCAATCTTATGATGATGTTACTCCGTTAGACTGTACGTTTGTTTTACAATTTGTTTACAGTTAACAAGATAACCCAAAAAGCCAAAAAGTTATGAACGGATCACACAAATTTCCAAATGCCTATTGTTCGTGATTCATTCATTCGTTTGTGTGTGTGCCTTCTGGTTTGTTAGAACATAAGTCAAAACGTTATGGACGGAACTTCAAAAAACTTAAGGGAACTGCATGAAATGTTACGAGGTAGAAAGACCCAATTATGGTGATATCAAAAGAAATCTCGGATTCAGCACCAATTTGAAAATTTCGTTAAAATTGCATTGGTTGGCGGAGGCATGCGCTCCCAGGGTGCTTCTTTAGTTATTATTAAAACTATTAGTGATTCAGAATTCGGATATAAAGCTGTTGAAATAGCGGCATGAACCCAGCAAAACTGTGTAAATGCTAAGAACAAGCATAAGAGTTCTTATTAGTTAAATGAATTCAAGCTTACAGAGCCACTACAGAGCATTTTAAAAATACTCGAGAGATTGGGACACAAGGCGTGCTGAAACGTGGAACCCATGCATGGAGTGTTGCCACACTGAGACAAGCTAGCGTGATGACAGAATCAAGAGTGACGGACATATCCCTATCTGCAAATGTTGCACGTGGACAAGTCTGAGGGTACCAATTACAGTAATAATTAAAGTACTCTGAGAGCGCATGCCTCCGCTTAGCACGGCAACGTTAACGAATATTGCAAACTGGCTCTAAAACTATTATCCGCTCTTTATCAGCAAAAAAAAATTTGGTAATTTGTGCTTGTAGACAGCAATAGCAGCTATTGCAATTTCCTTGAAGATCCATCCGTAACGTTTCGAGATATGTTGCTGACACACATTCTGATAAACAGTAGTCAAACACGAGAACCGATCGTAACTAAAATTTGGTCATATATGTCTTTAAATATTTCTAACAATTCCTGTAAATTTCATAAAGATCCGCTCATAACTTGTTAATTTATGCTGCGATCAACCACGAAATCAAATATAGTCAAGTTGGGGAAGAAATGAGATGTTCACAGTAGGGGTAAGGAATGAACTAGGATTTTTTTTTTTGCTACAAAAAAGGGAGTTTATTTCTAAGCCGTAATGTGGGTCTTTCATTTCTTCCCCACTTGACTATACAGTATATAGAGATAAACAAACAGACAAATAGATCATGACAAAAATTTGGCAATATAGCTACTCTTCGAGATACACTCAACAACTCGTGTAAATTTCAAGAAATTTGTCCATAGCTTATTGAGTTATGGTACGAAGAAAAAATAGGTAGACAAACAAACAGTTGAACGAACCTTCACAAAAAATCATTACCTGTTCCTCCTAACATACCAAACAATCCCAGTAATTTTCATAAACTTCTGCTTTTAAGTTTTTGAATCATCTTGCCGACAGACAAACACAAACAGACTGATAAACTCGATAAAAACTAACATGGCTTCCTTGGCAGAAGTAATTATATCTGAAGCGATTCGGATATCAAACCTGAAAAAAGCAGAAGAAAGCCAAAAACAACTGAAATCACAAATTCTAGGAATTAAAATCGGGTCAAAGTTTCGAAAACACACAGTGCAAATCGCTACATCAAACCGAATATTTGTACTCACAGTATCAGAGAACTTAAAATCTCTTGATACCTATTTTGTGACACGCTGTACAAAATGCTACAGCAAATCCCACAAGAAAGAAAGCAAAGAATTAAAAGCGTGTTAACTTTTGGCAGCGAAGCCCCCACAAGTGCCGCACGGACGGGACAGACACCTTCAGCAGAACAGAAGCAAAGGCACCTCAGGGTTAGCGTTAGGTCCTGGCAGAGTGCGGGGCCCGGTGCGGGTGCGCAGCAGTGTTGCCATTATACGGAATGTTGCGGTAAGGTGGCTGGTTCGGGTTGTGGAATTGGTATGGTGCGTCATGCTGTAAGTGAGGGGGCAGGGGAGGTACAGGAGGGGGCACATCAGAGGCCGCGTACTGATTTTTTGCGTCTTGGGGACGGCTCTGGCCGGAGGTGAGCGGCTGCATCTCCACATCGTCGATACGGGCGTTGTACTCTTTCTTTTTCTTACTCTGCGATGCTGTCGCCTGTGCGACTTCTTTCTTCAGTTTTATGTTCTTGTCGCGCTCCAGCTGGGCGAGCTTAAGGGCTTTGCGTCGGTCACTGAAGTGGATAAGTGCAAGGGAGTGAGGAACGAATGAATTGCAGCTCAGAAACCTGTGAATATTCTCACGAGGAAGGAGGATTTAAAAACCCGTTGCACGTCTCAGGTGTAACAAGAATTTAGAAGTGGGAGTATGCAGTTGCGCAGAGAATTAAGAAACAAGTGACAGATCTCTAATTCTGTTTTGGAGCGACATTTAGAATACCATGGTAATTTTCAGTTGCAATGACACTGGTAAATTACAGCAATTAATGCTGGTAAAGTTTTCAGGAGCAAAGGCACTTGAAACCACGGCAGTTATTTTAAGGCTAAGCGAGAGGATAAGTGGATTAACGTCCAGCGGAAAACTTTAAAATGCCATTCACTAAAGCGTACAAAGAAATAATTAATAAAAAGTAAAACGAACTGATTACAAACTGAGGCAAATAATTTTTGGTTACGGATCTGTTAGCAAGAAACTTTTGCACAGAAATATAGTGTAACAGAAATAAAATACAATCATATTCCAGTGAAGAGACCTCAAACCTGTCTCGTGCACGATAGGATCGATTATGCAGTAGCATGCGTTGGACTTAAAATACACAAAGTTTAGAACCGTGATAGTAGAAGTATATTTAAATATAGAAACACTGTTGCATTTAAACAAATAAGTGCGCATCGTTATTAAAACCGTCATCAGTCAATAGTGAATATAAATTACTGTACCTGAAATTGTAAAGATGAGAAACTGTTCAGGCGATACGTTCAGTCGGAGATAAGACGTTAACAAAGTCGAGCACTAACCCAATCGGAAATTTATCCGATATTATCGGATCCTTTTCACTATTTTCCCATAGGCAGCCGATAAATGCCTATAAATTTCCGATTGGGACCCGAACAAACAAACAGGCATGCAACTTATGGGAAATTTTTAGGTAATTATCCGATCTTATTTGAGGCTGTTGCCCACAGATACCGCATAAATACCTGTAATTTTTAATTAAGACGCGTTCACAGTGACACGGTGAATGTAGTAAATAAAGGACTCCCAGCTATTAATATGTGCTGTATAATTATTAGGACTGTAATGAAATTTGGCTATTGCGCATCAATGCGCAGCTCTACGCTTAGCTTTAAATGTTGTAGAGAATATACAAGTAAGGAATTATAAACGGACATCACAGATAGGACGGAAGAAATTTTGCTGGAAACTCGGTTTCCGCAAGTTTAGTTAGGTACTTTCTACCACGCACATGAGTGTCAGAGGACAGGAAATAAAAACCTAGATAAAACATGAAGCAGCCCCGAGATGCCTGAAACGTTGCTAAGAAGAACCGCTGAAGAAAAAATATGAACGGCTGAATTAAACACCTGCAGATCTATTGGAACCTGTCAAGTGAACTCCACGCCGATGAGGATTAGGGGATCAACGTCATAAAATGCCAACTGAACTAATGAACTTGACACCTAAAGTCAGAGAAGGGACACTGAAAACTTTGCAAAGATATTTGTGTATAACTAAGTAACCAAAAGAACCTTAAGAGTGTCGAGTTTGTACACGAGAACTGCTTTGTGCTACATGCATTTCATAAGTATTTAGACACAGTGAGTAAAGTTCATGCAAAAATACTCACGTGATTTGGGCCTACAATGAAGTTTTTCTGATGCTCTTAATATTAGTCTGTGCTGCCTCGCTACAAAGGATTTTCCCCCGTAGGAATACAATAAAACGACGTACCTTCGTAGATGTGAATAGGGATAAGTGCTTACTTGCAGCAGATTTACAAATGCAACAGTCCCAGCATAGGACTCGGGGGTATATCAGATTCAGGTAGTGTCAGCCGAGCTATAAGCAGTAATATATATTCTGTAGGATGTCTACAATACAAACAACCGAGGTCATAGTTCACATTAGTTTGTTGTTAGCTCCGGTCTCTGACTCAGTGTAGCTGGAGGAGGTAAGTATTTACGACAGTTTTTACCTTGGCTTGAAGTTCTGAGTCTTCGTCAAGCCTCAGGTCTTTAACCGACAGGAGTAACTGTAGAGGTTACAACGGGCTGCTACTTTTAAGGAATATGTTTACTGTTATAGACAAGAGGCCCACGTAACTAAAGAAGTAGTACATGTACCTAATAAGATTTTTCTCAGCGAGAGATGCCTGTGTAGTAGAGCTTCTAGGCATAGAGACTCTCTGACTGTTACAGTCGAGGATGTAGCAACAGGTGTGACGTGAAGCGAAATAAGAAAAGTTTGTTTGCTAGAAAGTAACCAAGAAAAAACAAGCTATGTCATACGTTTTATCTGCTATATCCCAAAAGCGATACAATGTCAACAGAAAGAGCGTCGCATAAGATTCGGTTGACGGTTAACAAGTAGCGATACTTTCAATGTTTTTGCCTATACATGTTGATCGTCAACATTGGACAGAAACCTTCAGTGTTTTTACGAGGCCTATACGTACTTTTTGATCGTAAAAATCTCCTACTTTTTCTTCAAAAACAGCTCATGGACATATTAGACATGAACAAACTGCCAACAGATACATATATACTACATGTGGGCAGAATTGTGTTGGGAAAAGGCACCTCAAGCCATCACCCCGCAATTCCCGTGCTCCCTCCACAAACATGTGTAATGACATTTAACTCCTAAAGCCGTGACCTCAGGGAGGCAAGGCCGTCACTGGCACGGCTTTGGCTCCTTTTCACAACATCTCATATTAACGGCGATTTATTTTTTTCCTCTGCACGTAGAGAGTTTGATCCTTTTAATAACATAGTAAACAGTTTGACTGATAAGTTAAAACAAAATGGGTTCACTATATATCAGCAATTTGTGTAATTAGTGAGGGTCCTTAATAATGCTTTGGCTTAAAGTCACGGCATTTGGGCCCCTTACCCTACTCGTTGTCACCAAATGCGTACAAGAAGGGAACAATTGGTACCTGTTAGCGGACTTCCAGAGACCGAAACAGACGCAGAGGACGACCAGGAGCAGGACGGTGATGGCTATGAAGGAGTACATGGCGGCCGTCACGGGCTCCGTCATGTCCGTCCAAGGCTGTGAGGGACACCAAGATGGGGTAATCAATCACTTCTACGACAATTATTCAAAGAAAATCATTTCATTTTCAGAAGATTTTTCGAATTTGACATTGGTTTTATAAGAGTATGCTCGTCGATCGACTGAAACAGGAACAAAGGAAAATGCGTGTACTCGTTTCTGCAGGGGAATAGGTTACATAGGTACCTAGATAACTACAAAAACGCATAGCCTGTAGTATAGCACAACCTCACACGACAAGAGTAAGACAGGCACAGAGCCAAGGGCCCTTAAACGCAACTTTGACTCTGCCTCAAAGAGACATTACGACCACACACAGTACTGTTGCCAATCCATCCTCACACTCGCTTCGCTACAGAGGGCTGCAATCACTGAAGGTGGCGCTTTTTCGACAGGTACGACTTTCAGTATAACATACATGTTTAGTGATTGAAGATCATGTGCACAAATTTTTGGGTTGAAAGACGATGCACAAAGAGAAATTCTTTTGGGTAGGTAATTGGGTAGGCCTACCGCCAAAGCTACAACTGTTAGTTTTAGTTTTGCGGAGGTACGTACGTGTATAGGATCATTACTGTAGTTGGGATAACATATGCAACGCACATGACGGCTTTACATTCAGCTTTTCTCCGGGTAACAATTTGATGCACTACAGATCCTCCTCGTCCGAAATTATTGACCACGTACGCACACAACTAAAACTAGAGCACTCTGAGAGCGCATACCTTCGCCAAGCACGGCAACGGTAACGAAAAATTCAATTTGGCTTTAAAACCATGTTTTTCTTTGTATCAACTCCAAAATCTAATCATTTGTGCCCTTTGATGGTATTAACAGTTTGTGCAATTTTCGTGAAGAACCGTTCATAACTTTTTGAGTTATGCTTCTAACAAACATTATGAAAATAATGAGTCAAAAATACAAACGAGCAAACCGATCAGTACCAAAATTTAATCATTTATGTCTTTAAACATTACTAATAACTCCCATAAGTCCATTCATAATTTTAGAGTTATTGTGCTAACAAGCATAAAAATAAAAACAGTAACAAACAAACGAGCAAACAAACAGATCACACCAAAAATTTGTTCACTTAATCTTCGTAATATACCTAACAACTCATGTAAATTTCATCAAAATCCGTCCATAAATTTCTGAGTTATGGCATTGAGAAAAATGAGGCAGACAAACAAACGGGTGGACAAATCTCCGCCAAAAGTTAGTCATCTGTTCCTCCTAACACACCTAACAATCCCTGTAAATTTCATCAAAATCCGCTAGTAACTTTTTGAGTTATTTTGGTGACAGACAGACAAAGCCGTCGAAAACATAACCTCGTTGGCGGAGGTTAAAATATATTCCTAAGAGGTATAGTAATCGTTCATGAAATCCATTCCCGACGCGATGGAGTGCCATGCGGAATCAAAACAAATACCTGCAGTTCACAACACTGTATGGCGCACTAATCAACAAAAACAACTCACATTCCTAGGAGGCATTGGAGTTGGAATCCATTCCCGTACGACCAGAGGTATGTAGTAGTACCAGAACGTGTTCTGTGGTTGCCGGTAGTTGTAGTGCATGGTAGTGTTGAAAGTATTGTTGATACTGAGGTAGCGGAGGGTACCTTCAAGTACGGGTTCCCATTTGGCTTTCAGAACGCTCACTTGAACTTGTGTTGGGTTTCTGGAGGAAAATCATCACATGTAAACACTGGAGAAATATCGACATAATCAAACAGAATACTGTACCTAATGAGGATCGGTGTGTATATAATTTGCCAGTCTGTCTATAAATACGTTTTGTATCAGGCTTGAAAAACTTGTACCTACAAATAACAAATTTAACGAATTTACCCATATCATGGACACACCTTTAGGCAAGCGGTATATAGGTTTATATATATTAAAACGTTTCTTACACAATTGAATTATTATCTGAATTTTCTGCCCTAATTTTTCGCAGCACGTAAGGAGGATGGAAATACTTGGCTAACATAGAATTGCTCACTGTCTTCTCTTCGACGTCTTGGCTTGAAAGTGAAGCAGCGAGAAGTGCCTCCTCCTCAAAGAGTCACAACTATGAGCATGAACAGTACCTTGGTTGTGTTAAATCAATTTCGTCGCCGTTATACAAGTTCAGATAATAATCCCGTTTGTGATCCGTCCATTCAGTAATACTAAACATAACGCTCCCAATACTACGTAAGAAAACAACAGCGCCGGTACCGTATTTTCATGATACAGGTTTTGGGACAACAAGTGTTGGTCTCTAGCTTCCACTGCTCACAGATTTGCGATCTGATTTAGAATATCCACACCTCATAGCCATGAGAGGTCCAAATCTGGACATAAATGAAGACTCAATCTTAAGTTCTGCCGAGTCCCACATGATTCGGCCGGTCAACACTAGTTACTACCCACATAGTTCGGGCGGTCAACACTAGTTACTACCCACATAGTTCGGGCGGTCAACACTAGTTACTACCCACATAGTTCGGGCGGTCAACACTAGTTACTACCCACATAGTTCGGGCGGTCAACACTAGTTAATAATATGCACGGTATCTTTATAAATGTCTTGACAGCAATCCTGTCACGCTCTGCCACAAACAGGTAGGCTACAATTTGGCCAGGTTGAAAATTTTGACGAAACAAAAAACTGGTCAAAACAGAATGCACTTCTTGCTTCACCAATATGAAGGTCAAGCACTGAAGACGTCTGAAGTACTTCTCAACAGTATCATGGATGGTCGTATTTTTTCTTGTATCAAAGATTTCCTTGCTCTGAGTTTACAGAGCGTAAATTGAATAAAAGCTCTATGAAGGAAAGGGAAATATTCGTCAAAGCAGAGCCGCCGACAGAAAAGAAGAGAACGGGAGCGTTGTTGGAGTAATAAAATATTTCCTGCCATGATTTTGTGACGGTTTGAGCAAATAGTGCAAATAAAAATAACAGCATTCACTTACCCCCATCGGGCAAAGTTGGCGAATGTTTTCATCATGAACTGAGAGATGTTACGGTCGCCTTCACTGAACTGGTTCCGGGAAATGCGGAAATTTTCGGGGTAGAAATCGGGGTCCATAAACGGCGCGCCCGACAGGAAGTAATACTCTAGATTTCCAGGTACCTGAAAACATATGAAAAAACTATAAGAAAACCAACCAGCTAAACCGTCAGGCACGTACGAGAACGGAGTCGAAAAATTACGTAGTTGAGTTTAAAAATAGTTAAAACATGATATGGGTAATACACTGTCAGGTGCTGACAACTGTAATAAAAATAACAGCATTAGAGCGCGGTAGGTACGGTACGTAGAAAAAAGGACTTGATATAAGTAAGTAAATGTGATACATTGTCACAAGTACGTTCCTCGTACGAGTGGCTTATACTATATTTACAGTTCGAGCAAAAATTTATTCTAAAGGCTTTTTCATTATTTTGATACATTTTACTACTGAAATTTTCGCTATCACTAGACACAAAAAATTTAATTAATGCTTGAAGCAAAACATGAAAGCTGACGATCATTTCTGCAATAACTACAGACATTTATACCGAACATTTCGACAATTTCTTATATCCGAACACTAAGAATCTAGCTAAAACTTTGAAAACACATTCTTAGAAATTGAATTTTCTTAGTAACTGTAAAAGGCAATCACAATATGAAGATAGCCTTCTTTCTCTTCTTAACTTGATGGCATTTATGTAGGATGGATGCGTAGTACCATTTTCTTCAGAGGGGACAACGAGCTTAGATAATAGATAAATTTCTCAAAATAGGATTATTGATCAATTTCTGAAAACAGGATAATTCACTTTTTACCTCTACCGATCTCAAATATTCCACAGCGCAGAAACCTAACAATGAAGCAAAAATTTTAAAAATTGCTAACTTAGAAGAAATAGTACAGCAACTTCGTAGCATCATTTTCGCTTAGGCTTCAAATGCTGATAATATGTACATGTTATATAGTTCCAGTGGACGCACCAAGAGAGGTGTAATAAGAGGTACAACTTGATGCCAATACGTACACAGCAGGTTACAATACGTGCCCAGTACCACAATATAGGCCACTAGACGTACTTAGTAGCAATAACTAGGACACTAGAACTACATAGAAGTACCTCTCTCCAGAGCGGCAGCTTGAGGGCGTCGAGCGTGGTGTTGAGCATATAGTAGTAGGTGGGCACTGTGGTGCGGTCTGTGCTGTTCACCATCTCCTTCACCAGCTGGTCTATGCCGGACTTGTAGAGCGCGTCCGACAGCATCTGCACACACAGTGAAATCCAACTAGTATTATCGCGAAAACCCATGTCCAGGCTCTGGGTGGGGGTGTCTGCGTACATTTCTCTTTTACAGCTCTACCATGTATTTTCCTATTCCATATGATGAGGACATAAAAAAGTTGAGTAGAACTTTCGCACATGGTACATTATTGAGGGGGGCATGAGGGGGCGGGGGTTAAAATAGATGGTTGACTGAACTATTTCAGTCACCCATCTAAAATCTCACGTCAATAGAAAACGAAAAAGAAAACAAAAATTTCAAAACGTAATTGTTGTAGGGAATCTTTCAAGGATTCCAAAACTGTC
>LQNS02276930.1:2122228-2135182 GCA_001587735.2 Parhyale hawaiensis | reverse complement strand
TAGAATAGGTTAGACTAGGCTACGATACGCTCGGTTCAGCTAGAATTCGTGCCTAACTGAATTTATAGTGCAATAGATGCAGATATTATATTCGAATATGAGATACACCACATCCCTATACAGCACACCAGTACAGTTCTTGCGTCACTGTACAGAACTACACCTGAGGTGCAGACGCAGTTCAGGTAAGAAAGTGCACTGACCTTTAATGCACGCGACGACACTAATTGCTCTGTATTCAAGGTCCCTCAATGGACTCCCACAATAAATATTCAGTGAAGCGTCCACAATACTATTGCCGCCGTATTTGAATCAGGATTTGTGGCACCGAGTTCGCTGCTCAAAGGGAATAAATGGATGGCAGTGTACTCTCACGTGATCAAAACAAAGCTTTATGTGACGTCGTAGGTAATTATAGGAGTCGACCTACCGAAGCGCCATTAGCTGTGACGTCACGCCGGACTTGGTTACAGTCTGCTGTGGCGGAGCGATAGCTGTGCTGTATGGGGGTTTACTCGTGTGTTTGGACCTGGCGAGCAATGCCTGTTACTTTGCTTGGGGTTCAGTGCCTGTCAGACTCTCGTCGTGGCAGATTTGCTTTGTTAAGCTGGTGGATTTGAACGAGGACACTAGTTGTGATGTGACAGTCCGGTGGTCGCTTCTTCATTTTGGATTTGGCACTTAGAACAGCTAAAGGCTCTTGCTTTCTCTGCCATCACTGATGCAATTATTGAATATTCACCTGAATGCAGGTAGAAATGACACGGTTTAGCGGAGTTCTTAGGGAAAATTTTTGTTCGGCTGCGTTTGCACTGTCACGGAGAATGACTTATTCCAAATGAAACAGAATATGTAAATTGCTGTGCTTAAATCAAGAGCAAACAGTTTCGAAACTGAGATAAATGAAACCTTTGCGTGAAGCTGCGAAGGCAGAGACTTGACAGAATATTTCCGTCTATGACTAGCTATAATTACAAGGAATAAGATGCTTCTAGCATGAAAAATAATGGGAAAATAAGGGTATAGATAAAAAGCACGATCGAGAGAAAGGCAAAAGAACTAATAATTAGCAGGGCGAAGATAAGGACACAAATACCAATATTAATGGAGACACTCCTTTCTTGTCTCCCACAGAGTGAATACAATAACGAGGTTCTCTTTATCTTAACTTAAAAAACAACGAAATAATCTGAGAGGCAAAGAACGAGAAACTTAGCAAGCACCGAAAGCCAAATTAGTAAAAAGGATACAAGGAAAAGCAAAGCAAGAGGCAAGTGAGTAAACTTATCTCACTGTACTCACGGAGGGCGAGTAGATGTTGAGGTACAGGCAGTCCTCGTGTACCCCGTTCCTGATGCCGTTGGAAGTACCCACGTACTTCAGGTTCTGAGGGCAAGCTGGTCTGAAGTCCAAAGCTTGCCACGTACTGTACCAGTTCTGCACCCGCCGGGGCGGCTGTGGAGAAAATGTACCAATTATTTCCCGCGGTCTATAGTACAAAGTTATTGGCAATTTTCAATAATTTTCTTCGATTCCCTTGCAAACGCAAACTTCAAATTGGTTCTGAAACCATGACTTTCTATGTATCAACACCAAAACCTTATCATTTGTGCCTTTTGATAGTAGTAACAGTTTCAGTAATTTTCTTGAAGAACCGGTAATAACTTTTTGAGTTATGCTGCTAACAAACATCAAGATAAACATAAGTCAAACACAAAAACGGACCAACTGATCATCACCAAATTTTAATCATCTATGTCTTTTAGCATTACTACTAAGTTCTGTAAATTTTATATAGATCCACCGATAACGTTTTGAGTTATAGTGCTGACAAACATAAAATCAAGCGCAACGATAAACAAACAAACAAACGAACAAGCAGATCATTACAAAAATTTAATCATTTACTCTCCGTAACATGCCTAACGACTCATGTAAATTTCATGAAAATCCGTGCATAACTTTTTGAGTTATAGTGCTAAAAAATAGGCAGACAAAAAAAAGATGAAAGGATTTTCACCAAAAGTTAGGTAATCATCTGTTACTGTTATCATACCTAATAACCCCTGTAATTTCGCAATGATTCGTTAACAACTTTTCACGTTATCTTGGTGACAGAGAAAGAGACAGACAGACAGAGAAGCGCGACAAAAACATTACCTCCTTGACGGAGGTAATAAGGAGATGTTCTTCAATACTGCACTGAAAACAATTTGGTAATTCAACCGGAAACACGATAGTATCAAAGTAAAAAATTGTCCCAAAACATTTCGGTCTCGACGTAATAGTTTCACAAAAGTTAATTGATATTATTCACAATATAGCTATTATATAATATTGACATATGTGCCTATTATTATTAACTAGTATATTTGTCAACTGAGGATTTAGCATTAATGTACAGTTTAATTTATAAAATACTTATGCTTAACGATACAATGCAATTTCTTTTCTCACAATGAAACGATAGCATGAATAAACTTGAGCACTCTGAGAGCGCATATCTCCGCCAAGTAAGGCAATGTAAACGAAAAATTCGAATTGGTCCTGAAACTAAGACTCCATATTATTACAACCAAAACTTGGTCATTTGTGCTTCTTGACGGTAATAACAGCTTCTGTAATTTATATTAAGTTATATTCTGATCAACATTTCAAGAAACATTAGTCAAACGGATAGAACCGATGAACCGATCATCACCAAAATTTGGTCATTTAAGTGCCTTCCAATATTCTAAAGGCCGGTACACACGTTCGCCAAAAGCTGAGGAAACTCTCGCAAATGGGCGAACGATTCTGTGCAAAATCTCGCCTCCCTATTCACGCGAGCGTCCATACGGTATTGTACTGGCTGTAGGCTCAACAGCGTGACATAAATGTATCTAACGAGAAGAAAAATGTAGTAGATACTGCCTATTGCCTTGAAAATCAAAATTAAGTCAACGTTTATGATAAAATATATTTAAAATAAGCAACTGTTGCGGCTATGAAATCGAACGCAATAACCTATCCGCAGGTAGATGTCGCTGGGGGCGGTTTGTTTACGAAATTTAGGGCACCTGACTAGCGATCGCGCAATAATGCTGCATGCTCCAACCAGAAACTTTGCACAAAAGCGTGAGAATGACGGTTTTTCGATGTCGATTCGCTAATCAAAACTCGGATACTCGTCCTGTTGTCTAGCGTGTGGTACCGGCATTACAATTCCTATATATTTCATGAAAATCCGTTCATAACTTTTTCGGTTATGTTACTGACATACATAGAGACAAACAAGCGAACGGACAGACAAATCATCACAAAAATTTAGTCATTTGCTTTTCGTAACATATCTAACACTTTGTGCAAATATCATGAAAATCCGTCCATAACTTTTTGAGTTATGTTACCAGCAACAAATAGGCAGACAAGCATACAAATAACGGTGGAACGGATCTTCATCAAAACTTGTTAGTCCTAACAAGACTAACAATCTCAATAAATTTCGTAAAGATCCTTCAACAGTATATCTTTTTGAGTTATCTAGCAGCCAGACAAACATACAGACCAAAACATAGCCTTCGTGGCAGAGGCAAAAATAAGATGAGAAACAAGAATTTATTCACATGTTTTCGCGCTCAGTCATGCAATGACGGCAGAAAATTAGTACGTCAGCGAACTCCCGTTTTCTTTATTTATGTGTGTATCCAAGATACGTGTGGCCACGAGACTGACGTCTTACTATTGAGCGGGATGTGCACGAGAGACAAAAGCTCACGCTGGTGCTCTAGCGTGAGCTTCAGGCTCGCGCTACACTGCGAATATTCTCACGGCAGCGTGAAAATGCGAAGATGAAGGTAAGTTCAACTTGTTTTTAGATTCGTCGTACATCGCAGCCACGTGTAAAGTTGAACTGAAATCGTCTAATTGTGACTATAAAGGTTGCAACGAATAACAGTTCCCTTCTTAAAATAATCTGAATTTCTTGTAGGATATTATAATATACATAGTAATGATATTACTATTAATATCTTTATTATAGTCAAACCAGCGCAAGCAGTCTTTTAGGGGCGGGGCTGAATTGAACGCAGCAGTGCCAAATCTAATCTATTAACTAATGCACTTTGAGTATTCGAATATAAATATAATTTTATCGATTGAGACAAGCTATGCCGCGCGCTTAATGAGATTTGGCCAAGTTGCTTTGCGTTCTTAGCCACTCCCATCGGACTCCTTACCCTGGTTTGACTATAGCAATGTTGCATATATGCGACAGAATGAGAGGAAGATGCAACTCATCTTACAAAGGCAGTGGCAGTTCACTACAAGGGCTTTGTTTCTTCTGTATTTCTTCGAGCATACGTTTTTACTAAGGAAGCATAGTTAAGGTAACAGAGGGTTAACCTTATGAGGTACCAGACTGTGCTACTTCACCACAGAGGCTAGGTATTTTCTCATATCAATGCAATGAGACAAAAAAAAACTGGTGTAACAAAAAAAGAGAGATGTGAATAGGGTTACCTCTTTACTGGGCACCTGTCCACATTTGGTCACTTCTGTAATGTTATTCGTACGGGAGAATTTTTCATCCGCCCGGTACAGGGTCCAGGCTCTTAATGGTTGTTTACATGTCGGCTAGCGACAGCCCCTCTTTCAGCCATACACGCACACGTACTGGACGTGTGTGCTCAGTAAAATGGCATAAAATGGCATTTTTTCAGATAGCGGGAAAAAAACTGGTCGTGCGCATTCAGTTGTCTATAAAGCGGCACGTGAAAAGTAATTTGTTACTGTCTGCGTGATCCCTTATTTGATTATTTTATATATTTGCTCTTCATGAAGTTGCCATCATTTTTGACGGCCATGTAAAGTAGTAGTTACAACAATAAGCTGAGCCCGGCCACAAGGCAGCCGGCGGTGTTGCCACATGTGGCGTACAGTGACCGGTGGCGTGCGAAGTGGCGGGTGGAGGACCGGAAGCGGCGGTTTGGTGGACCGGCCTCCCACCAACACCTCTTCCCCCCTCCCCATAGCTTCCACACGTACGTCGGGATCGTCAGGTTACAACAACAACAACAACAATATTATAATGCTGCTTGTACAGTACAAAAGGATACAATACAAAAAATCGCACTACACATTTGACCATATTTGACCATTTAGCGTCGCGGGATAATCAAAGACGAAAACGCAAACAATACAAAATCTGTCATAAAGGTAAGACCACGCTATCAGCAACTAACGTGGCCATAAACGAGTAAGATTAAATAGTACGATATGTTTCTCCGTCATCAGCGTAATTTCAACAAATTCTAACTGAAGGAATTGCAGAAATTGACCGCTTTCACGTCAACTGGTAGTCTATAAGACGGCACTGACGTTACGGTCGGCGGAGGGGCACAGTTGTAATATGAGCCTTCCGTCTATGACACCAGAGCTCAGAGAATCTTTGGTCGACTGCAGCCTTGCACTCTTCTGGTCCTTAGCGGGGAATCACATTTAATAGGAATCAGTGAATGTGGGTAACCTATTATGAGTGTTCTGTCAAAACTACCTTAGCTACCTACCTTGATATTGGATACTCTAGTCCACACACTTTAGAGCTACCGTACATAAGCAATGAGACAATGATATTTCTACAGCAACCATGTCGGCAGGCCCCCCACGAGTTTCTTAAAAGGTAAAGGCGTAACAACCTGGTAGCTGCCACACTATGTACCACGGTTGCCACGCATCCAATATGGCGTTTCGCCAGGGTAATGCCAGGTAGCAGAAATGTTAGTGGATTCGTAACATTTGCCCGCGCGGGTTCACACATGACGTTTTCTTCGGTAGATGCAAGACTGACGTAGAAGTAAAGGTAAATGTTAGAAAAATATTAACAGAGTGTAACGGTACCAAAATCTACACCATCGTATGTGATTTCCATTCACGTATCAAAAGGATCAACCCAGATTTTTTTAAGAATATTTATTTGTGGACCGATTGTTTTGAAATTTGCACAGTTTATGTAATTTTGAAAAAACTCACACTTTGCTCGTATAACTTTTTAAACTTAGGCCTTAGTTTTTGAGAGAATGTGAAGTATATATATATATATATAGACACATATTTTTTGTGAAATTTCAAAATAATAGAAGCCAAAAAGTTTTCATGCTGGATAAAAAACAATGACAGTTTTGAAATCCTTCAAGCATTCTTAACATTACTATGAAGCCGGATTTTCCATTTTCTATTTCGCTTTCTTTTGATGTGCGATTTTCGATCGGTAACTGAAATATACGGAGATAGAAGCAAAATTTTCGGCTTTGGGCTGTGATAAAAAATTTACGAAGGCGAAAAGAGAAAATCCGGCTTGATAATTTTGTTAGGAATGTTACAAGAATTCCAAAACTGTCATTGCTTTTTATCTAGCATTCAAACTTTTCAAATTCTATTCCATTTCAGGTGGAAACTATCACATTTTTCAAGAGAGGCAAAGAACCAGAAATTTTGAGGTGAAATGTTATATATGATGTGCGCGTTTGGTGGATTTGCGCGATCGATTGATCGATCGTGCAAATCCACCAAACGCGCACAACATATATATATATATCTATGAATGAAATTTAAATGCTGTCTTTATGATTTATTAGCATCTAGAAATAATAAAATAATATGCATGCACCATTTCACGAATTTTTNGAGTGACTTTTGCAAATTCGCAATATTCTTTTGAGAAGTTTTCCCCCAAATTAGACTACAGTAGTTGTAGTGGGAGAGAATCAGCGACTGTATCAATAGGAGACGAGCCTTTTCGTCCAGTAGATGGGTAATGCCAGGTAGCAGAAATGTTAGTGGATTCGTAACATTTGCCCGAACGGGTAAACACATGACGTTTCCTTCGGTAGATGCAAGACTGAACGTAAAAGTAAAGGTAAATGTTAAAAAAATATTAACAGAGTGTAACGGTAACAATATCTACACCATCGTATGTGATTTCCATTTACGTATCAAAAGGATCAACCCAGATTTTTTAAGAATATTTATTTGTGGACCGATTGTTTTGAAATTTGCACAGTTTATGTAATTTTGAAAAAAAACTCAAACTTTGCTCGTGTAACTTTTTAAACTTAGGCCTTAGTTTTTGAGGGAATGGAAAGTATATATATATATATACATATTTACATACATATTTTTTGTGAAATTTCAAAATAATAGAAGCCAAAAAGTTTTCATGCTGGATAAAAAAACAATGACAGTTTTGAAATCATTGAAGCATTCTTAACAATACTATGAAGCCGGATTTTCCATTTTCTATTTCGCTTTCTTTTGATGTGCGATTTTCGATCAGTAACGGAAATATAGGGAGATAGAAGCAAAATTTTCGGCTTTATGCTGTGATAAAAAATTTACGAACGTGAAAAGGGAAAATCCGGCTTGATGGTTTTGTTAGGAATGTTACAAGGATTCCAAAACTGTCATTGCTTTTTATCTAGCATTCAAATTTTTCAAATTCTATTCCATTTCAGGTGGAAACAATCACATTTTACAAGAGAGGCAAAGAACCAGAAATTTTGTGGTGAAATGTTATATATGATGTGCGCGTTTGGTGGATTTGCGCGATCGATCGATCACGCTGCGCGTTTGGTGGATGTTGTAGGTATTAGGCCCTAATTTCGGGTAAGTTGGACTATATTCGGGTTTAATGTCGGGTAGGTTAGGGGAGGCAAGGACTGTTTTTTTTTTTTCCATTTTAAAATTTGAACGATCCACCAAACGCGCAGCGCGATCGATCGATCGCGCAAATCCACCAAACGCGCACAACATATATATCTATGAATGAAATTTAAATGCTGTCTTTATGATTTATTAGCATCTAGAAATAATAAAATAATATGCATGCACCATTTCACGAATTTTTGCACCCATCGGCGCCCCGTTAGGACCCCTCTCTGGGATCCTATATATTTAATAATATATATACATGTATATACTACATATATTTTTCATTATCTCAAAACCTAAGGCGTAAATCCCAAAAGTTGCATAGGCAAAATGTGTTTCTTTCTCAAAAATACATATAATGTGCAAATTTCAGAACAATCGGTCAACAACTGATAATTTTGACCCCCTCCCCCTCTCTTTCGACCCCTCTTTGGGGGGTTCTAGTGCCCCTGGTCCCCTGAAATTTTAGAACAGACTTTCGCACTACCTAAGGATTTTTTTCAGCAACAAAGAAAAAATTAATAATTTTGCCCAAAATCGCTGGGTTTCGCTCGCTTGATCCCCTTACGTAGGTACCGTAATGAAAGTGTCTTGTTAGTAGTAATTAACAAGTACTACAAATTAAATTGTTTAGTTTCATTAAAGAAGGCCTACGAGACTGACCGTTTTGCCAGTGATATAAACTTTGAATATTTAATTCTCAACTGTTAGCTTGAGAGTGCAGTGCGTATTTGCTTTCTCTGATGGCTTTAAAGGCAACGCCAGGCGCCATAACAATTTAGGTGTAAGCACAAATATGGCTGAAATTCAGGCAGCTACGGTACTACTATAATCGAGACTCAGGAAGATACAATTACAATCCAGCTCCAGACATAGCCGGATCCGATACAATCGAGATTCAAGAAGATAAACTTTCGGGTGGGATGCAGGCAGAAACGGCTAAAATGAAGATAGAGCCAGGCACGATAACAATAAAAAAATTCAGGCATTAGCCGCAGTACGAATACGACTGAGATTCAAGCAGGTGTGATTACGAGGGAAAACTTATGTAGGCAGCTCGTGTCATGACTGAGATTCCGGTGAATATGATTACAACTTAGGCAAGTACGATTACGATTGCAATCCATGCAGATACAATAAATAAAACTCAAAAAGTACACCTACGATTTAGATTCAAGCAGATACCTATATGATTACAATCCAAATTTAGGCAATCATAATCGGGATCGAATATCTTTGCAGATAAAATTACAAATGAGGTTGCAGTCAGCAGAGACTTACTAACGAAATTCCGGTAGGTATACGATTACAATCGAGACTCATGAACGCAGGATAAGAATGCCGTTCCGACATGCGTGAACCTACACAAAAATCCACGGCGTTTACACAGAAGATTTCAGTTCAACAGGCGGAGGTAGGCTGTGGCCGAGGTGCGTTTCCGGCACGTAGGGGGCGAGGCACCGACATGGGCAGCGGTGTGACTCAGCGTGTTGACACGTTGCCGACGTGCTGCGTGGACACGCGTGAGTCATCGCACGCACTGGTCAACGATTTACAAAGGCCACCTGGACACGGGAGCTGTTCCAGTTTAATAAATATAACGAGCGACCCGCAACGTCATTAAAGGATGGCAAAAATTGTTAAAGAAACGTAACGCCTTTATCCTCAGTTCTTTTTATTCATAGTTTTTCCAGGAATACTATTCCGGTTTTTGTTAAATTGATCTACAAGAGAAAATAAAAATTCTCACAAATCGAAGGAACTGCAATTTGACATCTACTAGCGGGACTCGTGAAAATTAAACGGTTAAATTATGTTTTCACCTATTCTCGTTTGACCTAAGGTAGTATCCCTGCAATTTAACCTATCCCGTCTAATCTAAAGTCCCCATGACGAACCCCCGTCTACCTTAACACACCTCGTCTCGCGGACTCTAGCCTCTCTCACCAGTGAATCTTGTATACAACGGTACTTCTTACACTGTTCTCCTATACTTATACATGTATTTTCTACGCTCTTTTTTCCACTGTTTACAGATAATTTAGCTGAACATCGTCTTATGCATCTCCATTTTTTGTCAGCTTATTCGATTTCTTTTTTTTTTTTTACGACTACGGGACCCGTGGCTATTGATCAGTAGCCCATAATTTTCCTGCTCTCTTTAACGCTATAGATGTACAACAAACAGACTCGACCAGTTTCTAAAGCAGCCTAACCTTCTGTTCTCGAGATGTCATTGTATATATTTCCTTAATTAGACATCGCGCATTCGTTAAAAAGAATACCTTAGAGCCGATATGTCCAACACAGCCAGCTCCATTCTGCAGCAGCGTATCCTAAATACGTATCTGCCTCGCCTTATTAAGGTCGTCGAGCGCCACAAGCAAAGCGAACGAAATATGTCGTGGAAGAAATGAAATGCGGTAAATAAGATGCGTGTGAAACGATCTCCATGTCTTCGCTTTGAAAGTGACTGAATTTTTTTTTTAAGAAGCGCTAAAGAAGACAGCTATGGTTCAACTGCGTTCTAGCCAAAATCAGAGCTTCTTTCCAATTGAAGTTCCCCTACCCAATACTGAGAAGCGTCACAGACAGAAACAGGGACGTATGGATGGACAGACGGACGGAGGTTCAAGCAGAACTATAATATAGATGCCACAACTTACAAATGCTCAAGACACCATCAAAACGATATGTAAAAGCCTTTGGCAAGACAATGGCGGTATCTCTTTGGGAATGGGCCAATTGGTTCGTCTACTGCCGCCTATCTAATATAATCCTCCACCGCAGGATGGAGATACCAACCAACCAGGGAATCAACAAATTGTGCATTAATATAGTTATAGAGGCATACACTGTTGGTTGGTCTCTTCGCCCACATAGGCCTATCAATACACGATAAATTAATTTGTTTAACAAGAAATAGGCCGTTGCGTTGCTGAATTTGAGATTTAAACATCGTAGGCATCTGAAGCACTTTTCAGCCGCGGCATCGACACTGAATTGCGCTTCCTTCTCACAGCAAAACGTTATTTGCTCTGACCTTATTTTGTGTAAATTGAGTAGAAGATCAACGAAGGCGAAGAAGAGATATTCACTCGACCAGAACTACGAAGAAGAGTGAAGAAAACGGGAGCTCCTTAAAATGATTTGCTTTCTGCCGCCATTCATCAGGCCGTAGCCATCATAGTATCCGTTTATTTAGATTAGATAGGCGGCAGTAGACGAACCAAGAGGCCCATTCCCAAAGAGACACCGGAACCTACGCCGCGGCGCAACCACGCGCTCTGCGATTGCGGTGTGTACCCAGTCTACGTGTTGACGGTGTGGTATTGAAGAACAATAAATACTAGCTGGAGCCGGTGGAAATTCCACACAAGAAAAACACTATGCTTCAGTGATATCTCAGACCCTCATCCTCTTTCTTAGTTTTATCCTAATACTGAAAGAACGTAGGTAAATTCAACAGAATAAAAACATTGTTTCTCACTGATAGTGCCCCCGACCCGTATCATGCATACGAAGCGCGAAAATTACACAGCGCGAAAACATGTTCCAAGCCAAACCGCATATCTTCTGCCTATGACCCGAGAGCAGTTCTAGTTTGAAAGAGTGCAGACTTTGTCCTCTTCTTGTGTGGTATCCAATATACCGTAATTTTACCATATCAAATTGTGAAAGCGTAGCGGTTGTATCAACTAAAACTAAAGAAAGAATAACTAAGGAAGGTACGTAGGGGCGAAGAAGCAGAATTATAATATGATAATTTATTATTTGGATGGTTGACATACCTATTCTGCCGCAAAGGAAAACCGGAGTGAGTGCTGATTAACTCCGACAGACAAGCTGTGCCGGCAACAGTGCACGACCTCCCACAACAGCAGACAAACTTACGCCGGTACTGAGCCTGCCTAGGACAGCGACACATTGACGACACTGCCCGCAGCCCTTAATTTGGACGGACACAAACACGGTAGAGGCCCACAGCGTTCACTAGACCGCCCAGCTTTTCTATGGCTAAAGCGGGCAGTCATACACTGTGGAAAATGTTGTCCCAAAACCAGCACGCTTTCGCCTGCACAGACGAAAAACACCTACTGATAGTCATGATCGGGTAGTACGAAAATCACCTTTTTTGTGTTGCACGAACACGCCAGTGCAGGTAATTGCCATCAATACACAGGTAAACGTGCTGGTCTAAAGCCAACTATTTGCTCAGTGTGCACACCCTATGCGACCGGCAAATGACACACGTGTTTTGCATTTAATTGCTCTTTCCTATGATATCAACCTAACACACGGATACAGCGAGCCCGATCGTCAAAAATGACGGCGAAGACACTACAGCGACTTATATCAGTGTTGAAACCGGTGGCTGTAGTTAGGCCACAGTCAAGGCTCGAGACTGAACGCCGCTTAGTAATTTTCGAGCAAATCAGCGCGACATGTTTCTTCGTGCTTATAGAATATGTGTAGCAATATAGACCTTCGAAGTGGCCAGCAGCAGTCACTCTTATTCATAAATAGCCGGTGCTTCAGTAGTGTCCAGGAGACGGTTACACTGCTATAACGTACCGTAGTCTTGGCTAGTGCTTTAGGTCGGGCATAGAAAGAAATGGAGTGGTCAGAAAATAAATGTACAAAATGATCTTAAGTACACATCGGGTTTAACCAGTCAATGTTCACTGTTCAAATTTTGAACGCTGCTAAAGCGCTGCTTCTACGAGGAATCAAATTTACTTTCGGTATTAATCACCACTTATTAATTGTGATGTGAAAACGGTGATAATCAAGCATTTTCTGCATCACCCCCCTCCCCACACCCCCATCCTCCCTTGGGAATTTCCCCACGTTGAAGACAACATGGCTACGAAACAGCGCGTGGACATGTCAGTAAGGTTAGGCGACATTAGGGGTGCCGCGTGTTGTGCCGTGCAGGTGAGGGGTCGCCATGGCAACCACGGACAGGTGTACCTGTGGCATTTACGTTGTCTTTTCCGATCGCCGGCTGAAGGTAATGACAGGGCAGCTCGCTAATGGCAAACTCCATTGTTCTAATGGATATATCTACTCTACCGAACTATAATGCATTTCAAGTACAGGCAGTAGTTAATTCTAATTGCGTAAGAAAGAAAAACAGGTACTAGGATACCAAATTACAAAGTATTTTACTTTACCAGCGTACCTACTAAGGGAATATTCTACGCGACAAAATTAAAGGGCATTTGAGTCACTGCAAAGCTTAACTTCACGAGGGTGCGAAAAAAA
>LQNS02276930.1:2101574-2111640 GCA_001587735.2 Parhyale hawaiensis | reverse complement strand
CTTGTTCTGATGTTGATCTTACATGAGATGTAATTTGATGAAAATCGCTTCAGTTAATCTCGAGCTATTAAGTGCCGAATTTGTTAAAGAAAGCAATGGACGAAAATTCACTGAAGCTCCCTCTTAAGCCGTGTCTGTTGAGGTCGGTCATGGAGGACCCATCCAGACGCCCATTCATCTGGACTATCAAGAGTGGCTCTGCATTCGTCAGTAAATATGACATTGGAGAAATCAGTTTCAATGTTCTCTTCAGCCCATTTGACCTTATTTTCTTTATGAGTTTTTGTCAGAAGTGATCGTTTAATTGCCTTTTTCACTTTCCCCAACTTCTGCAGAACCACACATCTAGTCTTTCTGCTTAGTATTGGGGCTCAAGCGCCTTCAAATATCGCCTTACTTGTAGCAAGTTGTTTTCTAGCGATAGAAACCTTCAAATGTCGCATATCTCGAGCAGTCAGTTTCCTCGTAGAGGCTCTATCCGGAGTTTTCCTGTTGACTTTACCTTCAACTGCATAAGGCTTAATTGTTCGGTGATCACGCTGTAATTCCTTGAAAACTTCGAGTGTTGTCTCACCAGAAGCCAATAACGAGGTCACTTTGATCTTTTCTTCACTTTTTAAACCGCATTTCTTGCCCATGTTGACTAGAGAGTGATGTTGATTATTCTGGGGTAACAGCAGAACCCCGTGCGATACGTAAATGTTGCCAAAACGAGGGAAATTGTTCCGTTTTCTTTTTCTCTAGTTGTTTTTATAGTTACAACATACCTGTGCACTAACTTACTATTCACATTTTAAATGTTTGACACTTATCTTGAAAAATAAGTAAAAATATGTATTTGCATAATCAAAGGTAACGCACTGTAGTTAAAGATCAAATTAGCAGTAAACCATTGATCGCTTATGTGCTCCGTCACAAATTTAGGTACTAGTACTAGTAGATACTTCATATGTACTAGTATGCTTTCATAGAAGATTCAGACACAGTTGGAGCTGACGGAGAGCAGTCTGTAATTCTGCGAGTGCAAATCAGTCGGAGCAACAATCACGGAGCTGGTACAATAGAACTGGAGAGGACGGCCGACAACTAGTCAGGCTATAACACATCCATTACTGCCCTCCCTGGGGCTGCAGCACTTCCTGCAGTCTGCGCCACAGGTAGTCCCGCAACTCTCCGCAGGATCAAGCAAGGCAGGTTTCAATCAACTCATGTCGAGATTAAACATCAATTTCTTAGGAATGGCACAAGGTATGACGCGCACAAAATCGGTTTACAGTACCCGTACCCACAGAAGAAATACTATTACCTTTATGTTACACAGGTACCGTACACATGTGCTGCACACCACCTACATACAGTACTATTACGTATAAATTTCTTTTGCATGCTATCACATACGTATATTCACTATATAATAAAACACAGTTGTTGGTCGCTTGCTCCAACGTTGGTCCGTCTCTCCGTCACGCAGTATTCTCAAATTATCCTCTTTTAAGTACATGACTTCTTGTTCAACTCTATGGTATGTTAAAGTCGCGAACCTCATGGCCACTGTTTATATCGAGAGGATCTCCGGCCTCTGGATCCTTAGCCTCTGGATTCCCGCTTTCATTGCTGATTGATATCGTAGTATAGTTGAATCTTCACGCTGAGCAGCCGCCTTCTTATATTGAATTACAAGGCAGCCAAATTTCGACGCTGGAGGTTCAACAATCAGTTGGTACCCACAATACGGTGAGCCCTGGGCATTTCCAGTGAATTCTTTACTCTGAACTACGTTATTATTTTCATAAGGGGGGATATTTTGCTATCGCAAAACTCATGGTTGTACAGCTTGCGTTTCACTAATGGAAGATGAGGCCTGCAGGGATGAGACCTATAATCCAGCAAAACCTATATTGGGAACCGGAATAATAAAAAGCTCAACCACAAAATTCTTGCCGTCATTTTTGACGGCTTGGCCTTCTAGTTACATAATATTGTACTACACACTATACTAACATAAATATATTCGCCGTGGAAGTGCAGACCATTAAAACGTTGGCAGCTGTAATATGTTTTTTTCTTTAGTGGGAATTTCTTTCAAGCTCACAGACGAGCGTTAAGAGGAAAAACTAAAAGTAGTTAGCAGCTGGAGGGCTGATTTAACATATATGGTAATTAAGTACAACAGCATCAAAGAAATTACGCTGCTGGTATAGGACAAAAATTACAGCACTTGTACTATGCGTTCTCTCTTTCTCTCTCTCGAACTGCACGGAACCGGAGCCTATAAACTGGTTCTTGCTACACGGGTTGAGCTTGGACAGCGCTTGAGAATAAGATTAAGTTGGATTAGTGACTGAGCAATGGAAATTGGCCCCATTCTTAGAGAGGAGGTGAAGCCCAGGTTGCGGTCTCATCTGAAGGAGCTGCCAAAACACGCCGGATTTTGTTAGGAATAAAGTTGACATGATTAGGCATACGCAGAAAACCTTTGCACGCTCAATCTTTTAACCACCCTATCAATGTCTAGAACGAACGTTCATTACTAGTAGGTACAGCTCATATTTTATCTCCTTAACTTTAAGCCGCCTAGTGTCAACTTTTTTCTTTACGTTTCAAGTAACGCTATTTTTACAAGACATCTGGTGTTGGTCCGTCGGTGGAAAGTTCAATAATGGCAAAGGGCGTAAGGAGGTTCACCTAGAGTACATATCTTAAGTAAGCAGTAAGGAAATTCTAGGCAAGAGGACAGAGGCGTGTTTTAATTACAACCCAAGTGAGCTCCCGCGACCCGTGAAGGGGTAACTAGTAGTAACCCGCAATATGAGGTTATGAGAGCGCCATCTAGCGACGAGGGGTGTAAGCTGACAATAAATTTCGGTGTTGATCGTAACTTCGTTTACAGAGCTATGAGTAATGCCGGGCGCACACTATGCTATCGCACACTCAGTTTACGAGCGGAGTGTCAGCTCGTAATTTATTCGTCCAGATACACCGTGAATGTCGGTAGCATAAACACGGTAGCCTGAACGACAAGCTAGCTGAACATCGGCTCATTGTAAGTTGTACGTCCGGCTTTATAGGTGTGGCCCCGATTTAAATTAACTTATTTGCTTAGAGCTAAAAAGTTTATTCTTTGTTAATCTAAATAATGTTTTCCTTCCCTTTATTTGAGAGAGATGGTTCTGAGCGGTTAACTGCGTCACTGTAGCCCGTGTGCAACCGCCGTTACCTCCTTTTGGGTTACAATTGCGACACAATTTTGAAGCGGCGGGGCCACCGGTGTAGCACTGATAACCCTGGGGTTGCGACTGCAGCGCGACGCTGGAGCATACAACAGAGACAACGCTGACTGCTGCGTATATATCTGCCGATCTTACGTCTGATTCAAGCGACTAGTACATAGGTAACAGCGATACCCACTTGACGCCTGCCGCCGGTACACAAATGACAGCGGATATATCTAGATAGTGCTATAAAGTATTTTAGTATCACGAGGGATTTATGTCAGTACCTCGTCTTAATTTTCGACAGCGAGAGAAGGACGGCATCGTTTTACTGAAGTGGACTACCGCGCTCCGTCCACCTCAGCTACTCTACCAACCACCGTGAGTGCACCGCAACACAGCTTACACAGGACGGCAGGTACGCTACAGTGTGCAAAAAAAAAAAAACTTTCATTATGGATGTCGTTAAAGGATCTATAACTTACGTATTTCATTCACTAGCAGAAGTTTGGAAGCCTATCAAAAATTTGGAGTACCGTAACTGGAAATCAGATTTTTTTTCCCGCAGTCCAAAGCAGAATCACTACCACGAGCGTCAGTAGAGTAGTAAGAGTACTCAATGTGAGATAATGACAATCAACATATCGATAGTATGACATGCTAAGAAGTATTTTCAGCGAGATACAAAAACACAATGGCTCAGTTTAAGAAAAGTGTAAAAGGGAAAACATCCATATAGATTCTTGGGTGAGTTTGCCAAGATGATGCTCTTTGTGAACGTGGTTGCATAGCAAGTGTGCCAACGCTGCGTCATAGCCTCGCTGCAGCGTTGCCACACCCCCACCGTACCAGGCGGATGACCTTGGGCGTACGGCGGCAGGTAGGGAGCAAGGTGCGGGTACCCAAAGGAGCATCCATTCTTGGTAAGAGGAAGGGGGGTGTTTAAAGTGTTTTGGAAAAGAGATGAGATAGTTTTATGATGAAATGGAGGTCTACATTAACTGGACGGAATCGCATCCATGCTACCGACAGTCCATATTATCCACATACGTAGTTATAGAACTCTGATAATCTTATTTGTTAGTTTGGTTGTCACCATGCAAACAATTTCCGCTATATACAGCTGGAATATACTTTGAGGAGCTCGGAGATTCAAAAAATAATAATACTTCAATTTGTTATTTCAATTCATCATTAATTTATGAAGCTCTGTGACCGCCTGTATTCCGTATACGGTTCGGCTGTTTCTTTGATTTCAGAAAAAAATATTCGTCTCTGTACTGTGGAGCAAGAAAAAAAGAAGTTTTATGTTAGGCTACGTTTTTAGTGACCCACTGGGTCACGTGCAGTCTAGTTATTTTTAAAACTACACGGCTGGACGTCCACGAACAGGTAAAGAAATTCAAATCAAGCTTTATGCAATACTAGGAACCCCAAACGCTGCTATATAGAAATTCATTAACAGCTGACTTGAACGCCTGCAGAGCCACATAGTCGAACACGAACTATGGCAAGGAATTCGGTAAAGATTCGTTCTACAGTACAGTTTCTCTGAATATAGGCTTAAGAGTTTGACATACAATGTTAGACAGAAAAGGGTAAGAAAATAGCTATAGACACATTTGATTCCTTGGGAAAAGTTATATTGTAGCACATATAATGCGAAACAAAAAGCACTGTATGAGGTGCCACGAGCTAGCGTCAGCCATGATTACATGTCGCTCGCACAACAATGGACGCGATGAAAACGGCAAGCTTATACGTATAGAGAACCAGCCCCTGCTGCACCTAACCTTAAGGGGGTCAACCCAAATTTTTCAAAACTTTTTTATTTGCATCCCGATTTTTTTTAAATTTGCACAGTATATAGATGTAATTTTGAAAAAGAAACTCATTTTGTTTGAACACGCTTTTTTGATTTAGGCCTTAGTTTTCGAGATAATGGGAAATATATATAACTATATGTGAATTATTTGCAAATTTCAAAAGAATAGAACTCATTGAGCTTTCATGCTAGGAAAAAACAATGACAATTTTGGAATCCTTGATACATTCCTAACAAAACAAAAAAGCAGGATTTTTCATTTTCTATTTGGTTTAATTTGATACGCGATTTCCGATCGCTAACTGAAATATGGTGAAAAAAGCAAAATTTTTAGTTTTGAGCTCTGATAAAAAATATGAGGGAGAATATGGAAAATCCGGTCTCTGTTGTTTTGTTACCTAGGTACCTATATGTTTCAAGGATTCCAAAAACTGTCTGTTTTTTTCCTAGCATGAAAACTCATTGACTTCTATGCATTTTTAGGTGGATAAAGCACATTTCACAGGAAAGCAAAAAATAAAAAATAAAATGTTGTGGTGAAATGTCATAAAATGCACATTTTTGCACCATGAATGGAACTTGAAGGCAGTATTTATGCTGTATTAGTATCTACAAATAAGATGCATGCATCATTACAGGATTTTTGCCCCCATTGCCCCTCCCCGTTAGGACCCATCTTTGGGGGTTCTATATACAGTAGGTATATACTGTATATACACATACATATCAAATTATCTCGAAAGCTAAGGCCTAAATCACAAAAGTTGTAGGAGCAAAATGTGTTTCTTTTTTAAAAAATACATATAACGTGTAAATTTTAGAACAATCTATCCCCGCAACTTTGGACCCCTCTTTGGTGGGGGGGGGGGTTCTAATGTTCCAAGTCTCATGAAATTTCAAGACACACTTTCCTACTACCCAAGGACTGTTTTTCAGCATCTTGAGCAATATAGCCGCTCAGGCGGCTCGTCCAGCCGCACAGACGCCAAACTCGCCAAACGCTTTGTACGTTTGAGACGATTCTGTGTGCGCGCATCACTCTGCGTGCGGGCGGCGTTCAAGTTCACGTGCTGTGCTGCTCGCTGTTTCGCAAATTAGATTAGGTTAGGTAAGGTTAGGTTAGGTAACGTTAGGTAGGTTAAATAATGTTAGGTTAGGTAACGTAGGTTACGTTAGGTAAGGTTAGGGTTAGGTTACATTAGGTAAGGTGACGTTAGGTAAGGTTAGGCTAGGTTGGGTTTGGTAGTGCTTATTGTAGTGCTCTTCGTGGTTGTGCGCGGCATGAAAACTTACTTGAACGCACGCACCGTGATGAACGTACACAAAATGGCGAGTTTGGCGCCAGTGCTGTCCAAAGGCACTATCGTCGCTCACGACGATTTTGCGTTCAAGTAAGCTTTCCTGCGCGCGCCACCACTGAAATAAACACTACCTAGGCTAACCTAACCTGCCCTTACCTAACCTAGCCTAACCTAACCTCCTTACCTAACCTTCTTACCTAACCTAACCTTCTAACCTAACCTTACCTAACCTAACTTTAATCAGCGATACAGCGAGTAGCGCGGCGCACCAACTTGAACGCCGCTCACACGCACACGATCTGCGTACACAAACACGCACACAAATCGTCGCGAACGACGATAGCGCTGTCCGGCCGCACTATCGTCTCTCACGACGATTTTGCGTTCACGTAAACTTTCCTGCCCGCGCCACCACTAAAATAAACACTACCTAGGCAAACCTAACTTAGCCTAACCTACCCTTACCTAACCTAACCTCCTTACCTAACCTTCTAACCTAACCTAACCTTACCTAGCCCAACCTAACCTAACCCAATCTAACCTTTCTAACCTTACCTAACCTTAACTAACGTTATCTAACGTTACCTAATGTTACCTAATGTTACCTAACGTTACCTAACCTAACCTAACCCAACTTAATCAGCGATACAGCGAGTAGCGCGGCGCGCCAACTTGAACGCCGCTCACGCGCACACGATCTGCGTACACAAACACGCACACAAATCGTCGTGAGAGACGATAGTGCTGCCCGGTTTCATTGCGTCCATTGTTGTGCGGGCGACATGTTGACATGACTAACGCTAGCTCGCGGCACCTGTTATAGTGTTCATGTTTTGCATTAGTTGTGCTATAATATGATGTTTCCCAAAGAAACAAATATTCTACGTCTCATTTCTTACCATTTTCTATCTAATATTGCATGTCAAACCCTTAAATTCAGAGGAACCATGTAAAACGAATCTTTTCCACAAATTCCGGTAGCTGATGTAGGCTACCGACAATCCATATGGATCTGTATATCGACAGGCAATCAGTATACGATTTTATCAGTGCTACTGGGCCCAGTAAATTACTAGCCATAGACCGCAACATACCTTGACTGTCCACTGAAATTTGCAAATGAAGCTAATTAATTTATAAATAAATAAAAAACTTCGATAAAATTTTTCCCAGGAGCAAAACGACCCCACACTAAAAGTAAACGGTTTTCGGTGATGCAAGAAATGTGTTTATCAGCAAGAAACACAAGTTTTTAGCTATATACCAACTGTGGACGACGATAATTGAAGCTTAGGCCAGCAAAATAACTCAAAATTGGCTAAAATGAATTTTGCAATTTACCGTTGGCCAGTGCTTACGCATGCGTGTTTCTTTCCAATAGAAAGTACAATCAGACTCGATATATATATAAGGCAGCGCAAAGAGATGCAGTAAATATCTTCATTTTCCAGATTCCAACGCTGGTTGAGCAAAAAATGCAGAGAATTAAATGGATACGAATTCCCACTGTGGCCATCTTCTGCAGCCTGGTCGAATTTTCGCTTATCGATCTTCATCAAAGCGCAACATACCTAGGTAGGTACTTACAAAATCTGCAACCTGGCCAATTTTTCACTCATTTCGCAAACAGCGTGATACGAAACATACAAAAATAAACACACGACAGTGTTTATTATTTTGGTTTGACTATCAATTTGTCAAGCATGGTTACCAATAAAAAAAATAAGTAATGAGCTTGGCATCTCACTTTTATATGCATTTTATATTATACGGTCAGTAGCTCTCACTATTATTTAAAAGTGAAATAACCCCTTATTGAAAAATAACATCGTACACGGTGCAAAGAGAAATAACCGACAGCCTGAGCAGGATCTTCCTTTAGAATACCTACTATAAAACAAACTTTTTATTTTGCATATAATTTTCCAGTAATTTAACCGACATTGCTAAAAACTGTCTGCCAGGTCTTTGGCATTACTTAGAACAGATGTACAGGAAGACAATTGCATTCACTTTATTCAACACAGCGATAAAATGAACTATATTTTGTACTAATTTTCAGTCGGATGTAATGATATTAGATGATATAGGTGTTTCAGTAAATATTTCGTACTGCAAGTCTTTAATCTTACATTATGAATACTATACTGTAATGCAATGCCTTGCTCAAAAGCCTTCATTAGAGGTATAAATATTTCATTATAAATTTCCATCGGCAAAAATCTTACTTTAGCAAAAATGCTGTGCTTGCATGCTGCAGTTCGCGTGTTTGCTTCCCTAGCAGGCAAGTGAAGTTTTGCATTTCTCAGCCTGCAGCGTCATCGTTTCTGGTATCATCAGTCACATTTGCAGGGGTTTTTGACTCAAATCACAAATGGACTCCGTCTGGGAGCCGCAGTTGTCGTATGAGCCTTCCGTCTCTGATCCACAGCCCTGACAGTCCGTGGTCGACTGCAGCCGTGCACTAGTCTGGAGCTTGGCGGGAACTTAACTTAACCACGATCCAGTGTAAATGGATTTTTCAGTTAGGGAGTGCGACAAAGCTGACTCTACCTCCACTACCGTAATCTTACACAAAATTTGGATATCTGAACGCATCTCATCTTGTCTAAATTTAGCTTTTATGTATCGTAGGAATATTTCAAGTAAATGCGCCCGAATGAGACAAAAGGCGGTAAAGGGAATATCTTGATCTTTTTACAAAAACTTGAGTTTATATTAAAGCTTCCTAAGCAGAAATCGAACTTTACACACAAGTTTTGATACTAGGAGTAACTCCAGCCTTCACACAGAAAATTTTACATTGATTCAGTTAGTTCAACATCGATATTCACCATAATACACAACTTACTAAATGCTTCATTGTTCCTAGAAGCATCTGCGGAAGAGACTTTTGCTTTCAGCTTATTAAGTCCGCCAACACAATAGCTTACTTTTTCCATTAAAACAAAAATTGAGTACTTCAATCTTCTTTTGAAAGCTCCTTTGGCAAAAACTTGTGCAACAGCTTACGAATATTACCTCCAAAATGATCATATACCCGAAAATAGATAATTAATTATAAAATCCTACCGTGAATTTTCTTCCGTAAATTTTACTTCCAGCTCATTAAAAAATCCTACTACAAAATAATTTACTAAGTCTCCAAAAGAACAATAGTATATTCAAGTCTTACCTTGAACCTTCCTTCGAGGACGGGCGGCTGGGCGTAGGGTATGCCTAGGAACACCGACACGTTCAGAACATGTCGCTGCAAGTCCAGCGCCAGGTTCACGGGTCGCTCGTCGAAGCGCAGGTCGGGTTTATCGTAGAGATACACGTAGAACCCTTGCACCTTGCCGGAGTTGGTGGTAACGAAGAGATTTTCTGCCAGCGGCAAGTTTATTCCTGGAGAATGAAAACGTCGCATCAGTACATAAACAGTAATAAAAGTAGTCCGATGCGCACGAGGATATTATTTTGAAAGTATACGGGAATTAGAGAAGGATTGCAAGAAAAAAATGATTCATTTACTTAGGTAATATTCGCAGAGAACATACCAGTAGTTAGATAACGTTAGGAAGTTTAAGCCTCCGTTTCCAAAAAAAGAGGAAAGAGCAAGGGACATACAGTGATGGGCAGTATTTAAATACAATTGTATTTAAATACGTATTTAAATACATTTTGTTATTTGAAAATGTATTTACAAATACTTTCAAAAACGTGTAATTAAATACTGTATTTAACTA
>LQNS02276930.1:2083550-2097869 GCA_001587735.2 Parhyale hawaiensis | reverse complement strand
GGAAAAAAATTGAATGTATTTACTTAAGTATTTAAATACATTTATGTATTTAAGTATTTAGTATTTAAATACATTTCAAAAATGTATTTAGTATTTAGTATTTAATTACATTTCACGGATGTATTTAGTATTTAAATACTTTGATGTATTTAGTGCCCATCACTGGGGACATATAGCATGCCAAGAGAAACTGGGAACCCATGCACGAAGGTGTTCTCACACAGAATCAACGCGCATGGGAACAGCAAGTCGGGAATGAAGATGAAGAACAGAATAAAGGATGAGCAAGAAGGAGTATGAAGTCGGGAAGGAAGCAAAGTGGGCATGAAGGAGAGACGTCCCGAAGGCCTAGCTAATGGCTGAGGTAACATACACGGGCCCCCTGGGGTTGCCTGGCCCCATAGCATAGGATGGACGAACCTAAACCAACCTAACGTTATGGCCCATCCTATGCCCCCTGAGGAAAGGACATACCTACAAGTAAAACTCAAGAACATAATTGAACCAAGAAAGTTATTGAATTTTTATGTTTAGTGTAGACAATTTTATAAGTATCGACAAAATCATCACTAAATGCTAACGTCTCGGGATGTCTTCTCCCATCTTTAGAGAGTAAAATAATGAACGAAAAAGTCTAAAAGGAGTAATTACTTCGTTTGAGACTTTTCTATATAATATTTTACTTTCTGGAGATGGGAAAAAAGTCCCGAAACATAAACATTTTATGATCTTGTCGACACTTTTTATTCATGATGTTACGAAATTATTCTTATGCCTATAGGATTTGGGAGCACCTTCACACATGGGTTCCCCATTGCTATTGACATACTATATGTCCCTTGTTCTTTCCTCTGCGACATCGTTCCGCTCGAAAACGGAGGCTTAAACTTTCTCATTATTACCATAACTTCTTGGCCTAGAGTAGAAAATTATATCGTCAGTGAGTTGACAATATCCTCATACCCAATATATTGGGCTACGTACAGCACAGGCTATACGAATATTGCACAGTTTCGAAAATAAAACATTTTTCAATAATATTATGCTCCTCTTTCAAACCGAATACTCATATTTAATGAAAATGATACCTAATCTGTGAAATACGGAAATTTCTAAGAAATAAGTAATCGATTCTTAATTAGCGACAAGTTGCAGTGGAAAGACATAGGCTGTACCAGCATGACAGTGAAGTGACAAATTGTGATGCATCAGCTAACCATACTCGTGACATTGAACTCACAAAGTGAATTGTAAGATCAGGCTCACACGAGACCTTGTTAAATGAACGAGTTAGGTATGACAGACTCATTTGAACGTGTTACTGTGTCCGTTTAAATAGCATGACAACGCAAGCCCTCTGAGTCCTACTTTCCTCCAAATTGGAGGAGATACCTATCGGAATTTTCCCTAATGAGACGTACTAAGGAAATTTACTCGACAGCGAGTAGTTTAGCGCCTTCTTTGCGGACACGCAGTAGGAAACTATACAAAAGGGCTCAGCAGCACATATCCAGCTGAAGAAACTTTTTCATTTGATTATAGTATGAACCCGTCCAAAGACAGATGCAGTTAACTTCCAAATCAAAAATTTGGATTCCGCTCCAGTTAAAGTAATGCACTGCTTAGCGGCCTGCTTTGGTATCGGCAGCGTCTCAACGGAGCACGCGATACGGCGAGCTACTAGCGAGCTACTAGCTAGCTACTAGCTAGCTACTAGCGAGCTACTAGCGAGCTACTAGCACTGTACTAGCGCTATGGCAGGGCGATATAATAGCGCGGGTGAAGATAATTCACAATCGGCTATCGGTTCGGTGGATCACTACTGCCGAGGCCACATTATGCAGTCGCATTCTCAACTTATGACCCCGGGGCCACACTTGCATCCACACTCACGACTTGATGAGAGGATGTGCAGCTCACACTTCGCGTCGATATATATTTCGAGTTTGTAGAATGGATACGGTAACGTAAACGGTGCGCAAGCCGTACATCCTCGCATCAGGTTGTGAGTATGAACGCAAGGGCCGCCCGCCACCTGAGGACGTTCAGTTCGCAAGTCGTGTAGCACTTCCCATGGGTACCTTGGCTTCCGACTTTCTCTGTGCGTTGGGACGACTTGCGAGCTCAATGTCCGCTCATAAGTTGAGCGTACGAGTGCATAGTGTGATCCCGGCACTCCAAGAGTGTTGCATGCATTCAGTGCCTATGCGTTTGGGTTACAAATAATTCTACAATACCGGCGCCGCGTCGTTAGCAAGACAATGGTACTATACCAAAATCAACACAAGCTTATTTATAAACTTGTAATTTTAATAAATTAATTATTCATTACAATTATTTATACCGGCATCGTGACTTATTTATTATCTCAAGCATAAAATGATCTTCAGCAAAATGTCAGTGCCTGAATTAAACATAAGTTTTTGGAAGAATAGCACTACAGTATTTGTAACAACTCAGTTTGCAGCGTGGAAACTGCAATGCCTCCCTATAAGTAGTGATCCTAACAAGACGCGTAGGTACCTACAAACATTTCACGCATCTGTTCAGAACATTAGAGATCCAAAAGATATTTATTTGGGCAGTGGCAAAGGATTATTATCGTGTAGAAAAAGTGAGTGCATTGGATTCCTTCGAAGTTGAAAAATGTGCAGCATGAACGTACCTACCGTAACCAATAAAGGCTATGGGTGTTGCTGAACGAAGCAACACATTCATGATGCATACTGCACGCATTCAAAACATCCCGATCATTCCAAGGTATTCCGAGATTCCAGGAGATAGAAACGAAAGTAAAACATAGCTTACATTATTAAAAAAGAATACTTAAGCGCTTTCCCTAGCAAGAACGGTAGGTGCCATTCCGAGATGTTACACGTAACAGTCGGAAACAAAATGGCGCTTTTACATTAGGATCTTTATAAGGAACTAGAGCACTCTGAGAGCGCCTACCTCTGCCAAACGAGGCAACGGCTACAAAAAAGTCTCAATTGGTTCTAAGACAATTATTTTCATTGTTTCAACACCAAAATCTAATCATTTGCGCTCTTCAACAGAGTTAACAGTTTCAGTAATTTTTTGAAGATTCGTCCACAGTTTTTTTTGAGTTATTATGCTAAGAAGCATTCCGACAAACATCAGTCAAACTCACACACGGACAAACCTATCATGACCAAAATTTGATCATTTATGTCTTTTAATATTACTATCAACTCCTATAAATTTCATAAAGATCCATGCATAATTTTTGGAGTTACTATGCTAACAAGCATAAAATGAAAGACAGTGACAAACTTACGAACGAACCAACAAATCAATAAAAAAAAATTGATCATTTACTCTTCGCGACATACCTAACAACTCATGAAAATTTAATAAAAATCTGTCCATAACTTTTTGAGTTACAGCAATGAAAAAAATTAGGCAGGCAAGCAAAACAAACGTATGGACAAATCTTCACCAAAACTTAATCATCTGTTCCTCTGAACATAGCTAACAATCCCTGTAAATTTCGCAGATAGCCAAACAAATAACAGGCAGACAAACCCGACGAAAACATAACCTTGCGAAGAAAATGACAGTTGGTCCCATTGCAAGACATTTCAATGACTGCGGCATATGCGTATAAGGCCTATAGGTAGGCTATGTATTGTTCCCACTAGGCTACTAATTTGGACTAACAATGGATCAACTGTCAAAATACTTCACTTAACAGCCGCAAATACAACTGCGCTATTTGCATAAGGAAATGATGCATGAATAACCACTGGTTGCTGCAGCAGCAGATTCTGAGAGCCATCGGGCGGCCCGCAAGAGCCAGAGCTCTCGAGAGAAAGCGCAGGAGCCGCACACACGCGCTGCTGGAGAGGCAGGAAGCAGCGGCGTGCTGCCGCGCTACGTGACTGCTTGGCTTCTTCTGCTACTTGCTGCCATTGTTTTGTGCACAGTTTACTGACATTACGGTCCTATATATGTACAGTAGCCTATATGTAGTGCGGTACGCGACGAGCTTGTTTACACTACGGTTCTTATTCTTAGGCGGGGCGCGTGGTTTTGCTGCAGCGTTGCCACTGAATTGTACCGCGTTTACTGATTTTACGGTTCTCGTTCGAAAGTGGCAAGCACGTTGCTTGCTTTTGCTGTTCTGCGGTACCACATATCCATGCATACACACACACAACTCGCCTCACTCTGTTATAGGTCTTAGGATCGCAGCTCACGAACTACCTATTGTGTATATAGGTATATATATATACCGTATTATGTCCGTATACAATATATGTACAAGTATATTGAACCGTTAGGGACTGTCATTATATTAGGTGTTAACAATTAGCATTTAAAGTTTCATATGTAGAGCTTTACTTTTCGTAGCCACCTGTCACAGGAATAAATGTATATGCACACTTCACTATACTGTACAGTACAGTGTGGTGTCAACATATTACTCAATAGTTATCTCGTGAAACCTCAAGAAACTTTCCAAGAATGCTAGAGAAATTTCACATGAAGTATGTCACCGATGTTGCTCACGCGCAAGTAAAGGCTTGACTTCAATTTACGCATCAGCAAAGAAAGGCTGCCATTTCTAGGATTTGACACTTACTTGACCGAGTTATTTTATATAGGTACTATAGGTACCTAGCAAGATTGGTCGCACAAGTTCTCTAAAATTAAGCTGAAAATTCCAAAACTAGCGGAGGAATTTTGCTATTAGCTCCGTACTAACAGAATTCTCGGTCGATCCATGGGTTAAACTTGCAAACAGCTTGTGGGCGGGCAAAACTTCAGTTAGTGTAGAAATCTACGTCCGCTGAACCGTACTACAGGAATTCCTCTCTGGGACCCAAAGAAGTGTAAGGCTGCAGTCGATCGCAGGTTGTATAGGCTATGGCGTCATAGACGGAAAGCTCTTTCAAAAATGCAACGCACACCCATTCTCCCCATATTGACCGTCCCCATTTTTGTAGAGGCTAGCCCCCTTAGTGAACTACGAACGGTAGAAATGCTTACGCAACACTGCTAAGCAGAAAGATTTCTCCATGGCTTGAGAATAGAACACCCGACCTTGTAGCAATGCAATTGGCGCTTTAAAAAAGGAAACTCTAGCAAGAAAACATCCATATTGTGCCGAGCTATGAAGATACCGTGTAAAAAGGAGAAAGAAGTCACCGCGACTTTCTTCAAACAAGTAAACGGGATTTAAAACAAATGGCACGTATGTTGAATATGACAGTATCAACACAGTGTCGTAAATCCGAGGAGATTTCAGAACTGTGGAAAGACAGAGATGCAGCCTGGGGTTTGGCGTCTCATACATGAAGATATTCCTTAAGTAAGTTCCCATCAATGAGTATCGAGAGACCCTCGATGGACCCGACGGCTGGAGGATAGGGAGCACTGCCGAGGCCACACCGGTTCAAGCGTCAGCAAGGAGGTGGAGGAGTGAGGTTTTGAAGTTTTGGCTGCAGTCAATGATGTAAAACTGTTGGACGCTTATTTAGAGTCGCAGGTCTTGTCAATAATATGACTACAGAGCTCTATAAAGACTGTCTGGAAACCCCTTTAATTGCTCCATAGCTTGAAAAAAATACTTGATAGTTCTCCAACAGCATTGTTTACATGCATGGTAATGTGCTTCCCCAGGCTACAAGCTTGCCACTGAGTACATAAAGCACACGAATCAGATTTGCGTCGCGATTCCCGTACTTGCTAATCAGCTAAAATTGCAGGCTTAGACGACACCCAACTAATGTCATGACTTTGGACTTGGCCAGAAACGGTAAAAAATGTAATGGCTCGCAAGCCTCCCATTTAATATCTCACCGAAAATCTCTCCAGCTCCGGAGCTAAAAAAAAAAAAAATCTGCTAATTTGGATTTTAGTACTACGTGTCCACGAGAGATCTCAGGGACGCCATGCTGACAACTGATGGTGATGTTTCATTGAAGGAAATTAAAAGTTTGACATCGTCAATAAACAGAAGGCTGGTTGATAGCAAAATACTAAATGATTAATACTAGCGATCTTAAGTTATACTTTTTTTTTTACAGTAGGCTACCTCTCTCGATTGTCAGTGAAATACCCTTGACGCCGCAGACTTCCCTTTTAGTTTCTGCCTCCGATTATCCCTAACTTATAATCTAGAACTAGGTATTTAACACAAAGTGGCGCCGTGATTTACACGTTACATCATACAAACGAATGCCGTTTGTTTGCTTACGACGAGTAGCTTACTTCCAAATTTTCACCGGCGCATGCGCAAGCCTTTGGCGCACTAGGTAGGTACGTACGAAACTTCATGACAATGCTCGAAAAAAATATCACGGTAGCACAAAATAACTATTTTGTATAAATCTTGGCACGCACAGTGTAAACAACACGGCAGAGGAGTAAATTATAAGATGTTGCATTGCGTAGCTTAAAGCTGATTATTACAGCGAAGAGCAACGACCTCCAAAATATATTTAAACTAAGATGGCACTCTGAGACTGTATACCTCCGCCAAGCAAGGCAACAGTAATGAAAAGTTCAAATTGGTTCTGAAACTATGATTTTCATTGTATCAGTACCAAAATATAATCATTTGTACCTTTTCATAGTATTAACGATTCCTGTAATTTTCATGAAAATCCGTTCGTAACTTTTTGAGTTATGCTGGTAACAAACATTATGACAAACACAAGTCAAACAGACCAATCGATGATCACCGAAATTTAATCATTAGGTATGTCTTTCAACATCACTAATAACGCCTGTAAATTTCACAATGATCCATCTATAACTTTTTGAGTTACCGGTATTGTGTTAACAAGCATGCAATCAAACATAGTGACAAACAAACGTACAAACGATAATTCCCAAAATATAGTCAATTACTCTTCGTTGTATACCTAACAACTCATACAAATTCCACGAAAATCGGTCAATAACTTTTCGAGTTATTACCTTAAAATAATAGGCAGACAGACAAGCAAACAAACAAACAGATGAATGAATTTTCACCAAACTTAATCATCTGTAACTGTTAACATGCCTAATAACCCCAGCACATTTCGTAAAGGTCCGTCCACAATTTTTTGAGTAATCTTGGTGACAGGCACACAAACAGAATGACAGCAGACAGACAGACAAACACGACAGAAACATAACCTCCTCGGCGGAGTTAAAAATCGGGCGCATGTAAAAATGAGAAGATGCCCGAATAGCCAAAACGTTCCTTTGTACCTATACGCAAGATTGTAGTTAAACATGTTCTTCAGGTCCTTGCATTTCTCCCCAATGGAGTGCGAGTAAGGTACTTTTGGCCGTGTAGCTGTTGGGTGTTGCTGTCACGATCAGTAGTTATACGTTAATGAACTAAACAGAACCAGACCTAGCCTAACCTACCCTTGCCTAACTATACCTAACCTTACATAGCTTAACAGTGCCTAACCAAAGTTAAGCTTATATTCATATTTAGCGTGTATTAAAAATAAAAGACGTCATGTAGCTGTCAGGACAGGCTGCTCCTGCAGTAACACGAGCTTATATACCGGCGATATACATGACTCATCTGTAATCCGTGTTGAAATTTAAATTTTTGAAGCTATGGGTAGGTACCGGTACTCACTATTTTCATCATTCGCGTTTGTGCTGAATACTTTTTTTTTGTACGCTCACGTGGACTATATAAGTGCCTGTGCTGACAGCTATTTCTGCTCCCCACAGCTACATCTAGTAGCCACACGATCCAAAAGTACCGTATCTTATAGTACAGTGCACTAGTATATAGTTCCAGTAACAACAACTAGAAAGAGTAGGGGAATTACAATAATGAAGCTATATAATGAACCCATTGTTAAGCAATACACGCTTCAGTGCAGCGAACTGCAAGCTCCGATCAAACTTTCGATAACGGAAGAAAAAGAACAGGAAATGAGGCCTTAATTATGCTGGTAAATGGAAGACAATACGAAATATTCATGCATTCTCTTTGTCACTGTAAACGAATGCAAACGAAAATGGGCTCGTATTCCACTGCAACGTAAATAAAATTAAAATAAAAAATAAAATTAAGTAACAGAAAAGGACTGCGCAATAGATCCATAAAGCCCAAAATAGAGAAATGCTCGGAGAGGGTTGGAGCCAGGGGCTCAACTCCTCCCTGCAAATGGGACTGTCGGTCCGTCTTGGCCAAAACTTTAATCTGATCCGTGAAACATTAGAACAGAAAATACTTAAGCATTGTCGTTACTAACTAGGCATAACTAATAGAACAGCTTCATCTTTTTCCTATATCCGAAGCTTATTTCATTGATATTCTCGTAAAGAATAACTTCCTGCTGGTGCTGGTCATATATAGCAGCTTACCTAAGCAACCTTTATATTTAAAAACGCACAAAACAACAAAAGTTACCAAGAATGACTGTGATCAAAGTGCCATCGCAGTTTTGCAGAAAGAAACTACCAGCTGTTCCCTATTACCGAAAACCTATAACATTGTTCTGTTACTCGATTCCGCAATAGTAATTTTACTATAGAGAGCCCAGCAGTGATAAATGACGCAGAAATAAGTTCGTAATTAAGTTTTTTTTTTTCCTGCTTCCAGTACATGTTTTGCTGTAAAAAAGGTCTCATGTTCCTGTAAGGCGTGACCTTCCATGTTGTACCGCCATGAGTTTTCGAGAGCAAATTATCCCTCCTGTGAGGTAGGTAGCTACCGTAAGTCGCTATTATCAGATTGAAAACGCTCACAAGTTGCGCACCACCAAGAAAACATAGTTCAATCAAAAGAATTTACCGGAAATGCTCAGGCCTTACTGTAACCTGGATACCAGCCGGCAGTTGAACCTTCAATCATCGAAATTTGACTGCAATGTAAATTGAATATCATTTGGCCTCTGCTCAGCATGAAATTTCAACAGCTACGATGAGATTCAGAGACTGTGCCTCTCAAACTGCTACGGAGATATTCAGGTAAAAAAAAAAGTAAGCGATAGGTATATTTATAGCTTATGCCCGACAGGGTCAAAAACTCTATCAAAGATAGCGCCTCTAATCTACCAGCTCAGAAGAAGAATCATATCAAACTAGCGGGACCCGCGAAAATTCCACAGTTAAATAATATTTTCACCTATTTTCGTTTGACATAAGGTAGTGTTCCTGTAATTTAACCTACCCCGTCTAATCTAAAGTCCGCCTGACGAACCCCGGCTACCTCAACACACCTTGTCTAGTGGACTCCAGCCTCTCTCTCACCTGTGAATCTTGCATACAACGGTACTTCTTGCATTGTTCTCCTATATTTATACATGTATTGTCTATGCTCTGTTTTCCACTGTTTACAGATAATTTAGCCGAACATCATCTTATGCGTTTCAATTTTTTGTCAGCGTGTCCGATTTTTTTATAACTACGGGACCCACGGCTATTGATCAGTAGCCCATGATTTTCCAGCTCTCTTTAACGCTATAGATATGCAGCAAACAGACTCGACCAGTTTTTTTAAGCAGCCTAACCTGTTCTCAATATGTCATTGTATATTCTTTATAGACAACGCGCACTCGCTAGCAAGAATACCTCAGGGCCGATACCGTATGTCCAACACTACCCGCTCCATTCTCCAGCAGCGTATCCCAAATACCGGTACGTATCTGGCGGGCCTTATTAAGATCGTCGAGCGCCACAAGCAAAGTAAACATAATATGTTGTAGTCTTATGTCTTTGCTTTGAAAGTGACTGAATTTTTATAAAGAAGCGAAAATCAGGATTTCTTTCAAATTGAAGTTCCCCTACCTAATACTAAAAAGCGTCACGTACAGACACACGGATGGATGGACGTACGGACTGATGGAGCCTCAAGCAGAATTATAATATAGTACCGTGCTACTTTTCAAAGCGAAGCGAGATTCAGAAAATGTAGCAGATACTTCCACTTTTGATCATATAATCAAAAGGTATATTCGTCATCGTAATTCCAAAGGCTAAAATTTCATGGTATCTAAACTTGTTTTTCTGTATAGATGAATTTTCTCCTACCTAATTCCCTAAGAACGTGACGGAGGGAAGGACCAATCAAAGAACAGGCGAGCCAGCTTAGAGCAAGCAGCCAACCAAAAACAACTGCTGGTGTATTATTCTTTAGCGGACTATAGCGGCCAGCGCCGCCGATAAATGGCCACAGCAAATTAGTACGTGAACAAAACCCCAGTTTTTTTCATTATTATGTACTCTTGAAAAGAACTTTCAATGGAAAATTCAATTGGTCGGTTACGTGTTAGTAGTCACGTGGTATTGCCGCTAGGTATCATCTTTGTTGTACCTACATATACGGACAGTTTCATATTGAGGAATTCAGCTTTATCATACTGTAATTCTTCCTGTTCTGCCCTACGTTCTTTCGTTAATTAATTAGTTAGTGCGACTATTACGCTTTCAGCATTAGACAAGAAAAAATTGGGTATCCTTGATACGGTCTCGGGAGGGAACAACAGAAGTCTAGTTTAAAATGAAGCTGCTGCTGCCAAGGAGCTTCAATAGAGAAGGAGGGAGCTTTGTGGCCCAGTTACAGACTTGCCAGCGAGTCAACCAGATCTCTTATGGCTGACACGCTCATTGGTGTAAAAGACGGGGGAGCACTGAGTTTCACGGGGGAGCANCTGGCTGCAGCCATAAGAGACTCCTTACTGACATGCGATTGGTGCATGGGACAACTGGCTGACAGCCATAAGAGACTCTTGAGCTTCAACGGGCTAGGCTACTGGCTCCCTCCTTCTCTATAGAAGCTCCTTGGCTGCTGCTGCTGCTCGCAGGTCATTGGCAGAACATTTTCTGTCGAACTTGGAACAAATTTTCCCACTTCGTATCTATAATACGAGTCCGGGGATCAGTGAGGAAGAAAAACCTTGTTCCGCGAAGTTCTCAGAGATGTCGGATTATATTTACATATCAAAATATTTCATTTGCGAGTGCAGTGAGTGACATCTTTCAATATATATAAACTTGGTACTATATAGCACTGATCATAATAGAGTTGTGGGAGCCTTCAAGAAAGGAAGCATACTTGAAGAATAATTTACATTTCCAATTAACAACTGATAGCTGTGCATAACTAAGCCCAACACACACGGCCGGCAAAAGCTGTACCTACAGCCATCAAAATTTAGGCAAAACTGTAGATTGATCGACATCAAGCACTTGCGGTTTTCGAAATTAATTCGCATTAGCAAATACATGCTAGTATACAACAAAATGGATGCTAGTGCAATACAACAAGGCTGGTAGTGGATCACAAAATGGATGCTTGAGTACAAGAAAAGCGATGCTTGTACATTGACAAATGGATGCCAGTGCATAACCGAACGGATACCTACCAATGCATTACCATAAGGATGTCAGTGCATTACCATATGGATGCCAGTGCATTACCGTATGGATGCCAGTGCATTACAACTTAGTGTCTTGAATCCTCACCAATGAAGGACAGGGGCTCACACGCCGCCTATTATGTCCGTTACGAGCCGATAACGCCGCACAGCAGAAGATAGCGCCGCCCTATCAGTAGACGCTCACTATCTATTGTGCGACTGCATGTGTTTCTGGTGAGCTGGACTGAATCCAACGTCCGTCTACAGCATGCGTCATTGCCGTGTCTACGTAGACGTCGCCTTTTAGCGCATAGGTGCTAAAGTGCTATCGCTTAGTTCCGGTTTTCTGATTGTCCAAGCAGGTACCTACAATAGAAATTCCACAGAAATACTTTCCGAAGGTTTGTATATTTTGTCCGTACACGTAAACCATATTAGAAAAGCCTTAGGAATAATATCCAATTATAACAGTATCTGAAACCGAACAAGGCCTCTGCTTCAAACGATACAGGTTTTCATTTATTAATAGTGAATATGCTACGCGCGAGCAGACAACAGATACACTGTTATGGTAAAAATGCATGAAAAGCATTTAATTATACGGTATCTAATTATAGGTAGACGTATAGCTTTTTAGTTATAGTCCGAGGTTGACGCAACTTGCTGAAGACATGTCGGGAACATGCTGGTTGTTTCGGCGCACATAGGCCTACATGGCGACCAGGATTGCCCAAAAATAAGAAAAACTGTAGTTTACATTATAGTTATAGGTACTTGCGTTATATAGGCAATCATCCCAATAAGAAAATTATACGCGATTATCGGATGTTATTCGATATCACCACTATAGCAGCGTATAATTGCCTAGGCTATGAATTGGAGATAATATTCTAGAAACAGGTTGTTTCTCTGGGAAGCTCATTTCTAGAAGAAAAGAAGCACCGGATTTATCACAAAAGTTATTCAAAACAGACGTTTCAGATTGCTACAAAAGAAATTATACAAGATGGTTAAGAACAACAAAATCAAATTAACTTATGGTAACCGTTAAAAATCGTCAATTACTGTATCTATTAAATCACAGCTGTTGTGCACTCGTTCAGCTCCAGCCAAGTATAAAAATGTACAAAGATTCCTAATGCTTAACAACAGATTATATGCAGTAAATACTACTCTACTTTTGGATGGAATTGCACACTTATAAAACGGGTTCACATGATTGTGAAAAGAACAATTTTAGACGAGTCTATTTACGTCATATGACTAGAAAAAGCGAAGTTTCAGGATGGAGCGTGCTGCCTTTCTGACCACGATCTTGTAGGATAAAATTTGATTTGTCACGCATTATTGTCTTAAAAAAATTCACTGCTGAGGGTAGAACATTGAAAGCCGGAGTCGCACAATGTCATCGCACGTACAACATGATGCGAGGATGTGCAGCTCGGATGTCATTCTTGCTACCGTATCTATGCTTCCGACTTCACTGTATATATGTAGCCGAGCGACATGCAAGCTGCACATCCTCGCATCATGTTGTGCGTGCGACTGTATAATGTAGCTCCGGAATAACAAAACCTCGATTCAGCATAGGAAGAGCGTAACTCGTTGAAATGGCAAGACCCGTTGCCACGCATTAACTTGACATAGCTCTAATTTTCAGACAGACACTGTAGGAGATTTAAAGCTCATATTATGTAGGGCTTACATTAATAAAAATATGTGTCGTTTGTAAAAAAATGATGATAATATTAGCGGAGGCGGAATCAGATAAACAGTATATTTTGTGAGCAAGGAGTCGGAGTCAATCACAATTGGGCTATTTCGTTAAGGAAGAGAGATTTGGAGGGTCATGGAGTCACACGTTGGTTGGATGTATGGGTCGAATTCATTCATCTATCCGACTATAATACTCTGATGATAATTACAATAAATTGTAGGCCTAATGCTCTATTATCTCAAACACAACACTGTTGATGAAAATTCGTTGTTCTAAATGTAAAATTTGGATAACTTCGCAAGAAGTCTCAGATAGGCCGCAAAAACGACCTATCCCGATGTACACGACAGCCTTTTGTCCTACGTTTTCCATTGGCGGAGTTCACCTGGTTTGTTATTTCCCGGCGAACACGACTTTGTGTCGACCAATATATTAGCTAAAGTGTTAGGCATCACACGTTAGCTGCAATAGCATGTGTCACTAGTAAAGTTTCTTATGTCTTTTCAGATTTTGAAAGAAAAACAAAACAAGCTGCGCATTTTTCTGAAGTTTAAGTGGTCACAGCAACGCATTCGAACGCTATGAAGTGAAAACAGTGGACTAAAAACTGTCATCTAGACAGGCTTTAGGTCGCATACAGGGAACAATAACAATAACTGTTGTTATTATTACTCCCTGGGTCGCATCCATATGGATTAAGGATTTTAAACTCACCGGGAATCTTCCCAGGTCGTTGTTCACCCTGCAGATCCGGTCTCCAGCGATCCAACACACCAATCTGGGTCTCTCGGTCGGGATCTTGTCTGTGTCGATCCTCGTACCCAGGTCTGAGGGCACCCCGAATATCGTACATACCCTGGGTAAGGTACCGACCATCACCTCCGTATCGCAATCTGTTCGTGTACCGATTTTCATTTTCGTATCTGTTATCGAACCCACGACGTTCGTCGGGCTGGTCATACTGACCATATCTTCTATTCGTCCCATGGTAGGTATCACCACTCCTATAACTTCCTATCGATGTTGACGGGGTTGTGTAGGGGTTCCAGCCCCTAGAATTAGGCTGCTTATCTCTATACCGATAATCCTCAGGGTCTTGGTCGTTCCTGAACTGTCCAGCGCCAAACCTAACTTCTTGCAACAACACCAGCACCAACGCTAGCCACAAAGGAATTCGATGCCATCTTCGTCTCAACATCCAGCAACTTATCCCCAAAACTGGGACCTTGCTCCTATAACTCACACTTCTAGTCA
>LQNS02276930.1:2065244-2077603 GCA_001587735.2 Parhyale hawaiensis | reverse complement strand
CATTGTAGTGAGAGTGTGCGCGACTTCAACGAGGTCTAGAGAGGTAATGATTGCGCCGGCTGTGGTTTGTTTACACTGCATTTGTTTGGAGACGTTTCGTGAACTTTCTAGAATAATTTCCAAACTAATTTATTCAAGTTATACTATTAAATATCAAAGATTCAACATCATATTTATTTTGGTCAAATACTTTTGTCCCTCGTTACTTTCACTTGTGCTATATTTTCTTGTTATAAGTGCAAATTTAACTGTTCTGTTTAAATATTCTGTTATATATATATGTTATATAAACTTTCTGTATTAATTATCCTAAAGCAGTCCCTAAATTTTTTAAAACACATAAAAAATAGAGTTTTGCAAATACTTATGTCTAGGCACTGTATTTATGTCAGTACATTACTTTAGACGCAGTACGATGACAATGACATGAATTTTGTGGAATAAACATACTTCCTGTCGACCTTAATTTACCCTATCTGCCAATAGGCGAGACAAAATGGTACCGCCCAACCGATGTTTCTTTCACTATTCTACTCTCAGTGAATTTCAGCTCCCAGAGTTCACTGACTTTTCCCAATTTCTCGTGAACATCAATAAAATTCTAATATACGCGCATATTGTAGCCAAAAATCCTGATAAATATACATATTTTTAAAAATTCGGTGATAACATTTCCGTGAAAGCGCGCTTCTGGACCTACGTCAGGCATCGTTGAAGTAAAAGATCTTGATCTAAACTCTTAAGTTGCGACATGCAGTTGGTAGTAGGAGCAGACGCTTTGATAGCAGCCCTGTTGCTGCTCTAGAAGTAACTCACCATCACAGAAGAAGCCTAATTGAAGTCCCGATTTAGTGTCTAATCGATTAGCCGGAATATATCAGAAAGAAGTGTAAGCTTAATTGAAGTCTGACCCATTCTAACTGTTCTCTGCAACAATTATCAATGCAGTGCTACTACGCAGTTCTTTGCAGCTTCTACAGTTACCATAAAAGGTATGGCAACTGCTGCAAATATGCTGCCAGAGTATTCACCCTGTACAGAGTCCGGTGATATTTTCTTTCATTTGAATTTAAATGACAATGAAACTAATCTTAAGCATATTTTTATTAAATCGGTAAAAGTATTGTAAGATAAATGACTCTGAGACTCTGAAGAAGAAAACTCGGATAATGATAAAGTAATAAGTGTTTTTCGAGGGCGGTACAAACGGTCTCGTTGTGGCGCTCAAGCGGCTGAAAAAAAAATGATACCAGATAGGGTTAAGAAACTGCCAGACAACTAGCGGTCAGCGGTTAGGTGCAGAGTGGAGATAACTCGCATTTGGTCACGAGCTATGAACCCGCAACATGTAACTATTGGAGGGACTGTTCTGCATGGTTCAGGTGGGGTACAGCTGTTTTGGAGCTGTTTCTACCCCCTGTACTGTAATGCACTTTGGTCAAACGTTAAACTAAGTCGCTTGGATGCCTACGCATAGCCTATAATGGCATATTTAACCGGCTGATCAATGTGCCGAGGTCAACTAGTGCAAGTGTGATATTTACTCCAAAGTAAACTGATTGATTCAAAGTTAGGAAAAGAAAATGCTTCGTTACTTAGGTGCTTATGCAAGCTACGCTACGATGGCCAGGTCGAATTATAAAAGCAATCGGTGCCTTTTCAGCTGAGTGAACCCAATCCTACATTTCCCTTAACGACACGAGAAAAATGTTATTGGCAAACAGTCAAGCAACACTAAATAATAATTTCAGCCGCTTATCTTACATACTACGAAAAATGCACCTTTACACTATCGAAATTTTTACGATGAAGCGAAAAGCTACTCTATCAAAAGAAGAAAGTAACTTGGAAGCAACATATTGTAACTGTTGGATTTCCAGCCCCATGATAACTCCCCGTTTGCCTAGCTGGTCATCTTCTCAACTTGCACACCGCGAATTGAAGGCAAGTAGAATTTTGGTGCAGAAAAAAAAGCCAAAATGAAACTTGACGAGTGATGAGAAAAGCTATGAACAGTAGAGGCCATAATATAAGGAGCGGGTAAAACACCGATATGAATAAGCTTATCACCTAGAAAGTAGTTAAAGAATCGTAATGAAACCAGTTAACATTGGGTTATAATGCAAAGGTAATTAACTTAATCACAAAGTTACTCGATTTTACTTCAAAGTTTCCCTGAAATTTCAAGATGAAAAGAAACGAATGAATTTAGACCTGGCCAAAAGTTATAGAACTATGCTATAATAAGCGACTGTGTACAAAATAGCAACAAACTTGAATGTTTTGTAAAATCCTCTTCTTTTCAACTTCTCTGCGTCACTGATCACATAACCTAATAGTGTCGAGGAAAAATTGACAGCTATTCCCTCGACGGCATTCTCATTTCAGCAAATCCATTAAATAGCCATTGTTTTCTTGGCTTCCTTTCCGAGCCATAGCTCTCCAGGATAACATTCCATAGATTTTCAATTGGGTACAAGTCGGGACTCTGGGCTGGCCCGTTTGTAATTTATTTATTTTGCCACTGAAAATTTTCCAAGGCGCAGAAAAAACTGAACAGCCTTGCCTACCAAAACTAAACAATGCTTGCGTCTGTATTTGATGTTAATTTTACCTGTTTGTGGTACTTTTACACTCACACATACACCTACACACACGCACATGGCCCAAGAGTGGAATAAAGCTGGACAAGTTTAAAAAAAAAAATCGTTATATGTCGCAATATTCTGCAATTCACGTCTCGTATAGAGAATTGCTGCTTTCTCTCTCTCTCTCCGTAATTTCATAACCAACGACAGAGAGGCGAATGTGGTACATTTTCATTCAGAGTGTAATTCTTTTCACAGGGTACTAATGCTGAACGTGTTGGTAACATTCATGGATCGAACAGCCAAAAAGCGTCGCAAAGTTTCCTTCATCATCACCATTAAGGCGCTCATGTCCGAGCGCGTCGAAACATATTTAGTATATTAGGTTGCAAAAGTACGTAATGGCCAATTTCCAGTACAAATGTACAGAAACAATTGATTAAATTTTAAACTTTTTGGTACATACATATAAAGTAACTCTGTGTTTAATATCTATCACTTTGCTTCAGATTATCGAACGTTTACCCATCATTTGTAAAAACATTCCCCCAATATTTGCCCCACTTAACGGTCACGAAAGAGAAGGATTACTCGACGAATTTCATGAAGGTGTTGATGCAAGTGCGGCAGCAAAATCTATTCAGAACACTTTTGAGGCTGATGTAGTGAATGGAAGAAGTTGTAGGAGGTGGTTTTCTCGCTTCCGAAGTGGTGACTAATTTCATTGCGAAAAAAAAAGTAAAAAATATAAAAATATAATTCCCCACTATTGAAAGCTTTTGATTTAGAGTACCACTAAAGAACTTACAAAACACCTAAACGTAGCCCATTCCACCGTGGTGGACCAACAAAAACATATATAGGCTACATGTGTATTAGCTTCATACTCTGTTGATCGGACATTACTTACGCGCAAACCTGATTCATACGTATACGACAGCTCCAATACAAGCCATGTCTCACAAAACTTGCAAGATGAAAAGGCCACTTAAAATTTCCGTTGCTAATGGTAGCAAGAGAATAATTCATCAATAATTATGGCGTGAGGCGGTTTCATTCGTTGGATAAATGAGAAAACAGTGACACGATAGGAAATTCTGTGGTGACAGCTGCGAAAAAAAAAAACGGTTCCAAAAGCGACGCAACAAAGCCTACCAGTTAGTCATGGCGTGGCGGGTTTGTTACTGAAGTCCGCACAACACTCAGCCATACGTTTCTAGGTGGAACATAGAATGTTTGTCGTTTTTACGTAGCAACAGGGATGTCGCAACTGGGGTGGGAGAGGGGACTCCAAACCGTCCAATAATTTCTGGTCTGGCTATAGTCGGTATATTTTTGACATGAGCAGTCGGTACTTTTACGATAATCGTACCAACTTAGTGGAAAATGTAACGACTAACGTCAAAATTTACCGTTACCGAACATCACCAGCGAAAAAAATTTTCGCGCTGCGCGTGGATTGCCTTGCCGCTTCCACAATGACACCCATCTTAGCAATTTAACCAAGCATGCACTAAGACTGTGAGAGGAGGATGTCTGTCTCACAAGTTTTCTTCAGTAATAGGTTTCTGTCAAGTTATATTAACATAGACTAGGTAGCCATATTCGGTAAATTTATAGGTTTTTTGATATGCATAATTATATGCATACTAAAAAATATGCATATAATTACATATTTAGGCAAGAAGAGAGAGAGATTTGGAATTTCTTGGTGACATTTGGCATTCTAGATGATACAAAAAAAAAAAAACCGGCAACGCTGTTGGTAGTGCTGCACTGTACACAGACAGTCTGTGGCGATAGTGGCGTCTTGTGAACCTGTTGCAATAACAACCTAACGTCACTTTCATTTTCTTAAAGCACTATGAGATCAAATTTTTCACTTTTATTGACATTGCGATCATTTTGTATTGGTATATTATCAATTAATTGAACTTATTTATCAAATAAAGTGACGTAGCGCGATTCATAGTGCGTTGCGACAAGCCGTCACGCTACTGTTCTGCAATTTTGAATAAATTTTTATGTAACAATTCTTTAACTGCTTCTAATTAGATAAATATAAAATAAAACTTATATTATGCTCTTAATGCATTCCATTGGTGTAGAAGTAGAAGTAATTTAAAGGGTGCATTTAGATCTGCGCTGGTTTTATTATTTTTGTACAAGCTTAAGCTGAATACCTACACGTAACTTACGGGGGGTTACGGCGCGTGCATCTGCGTGCTGTTGTAAACATGCGTATATATGTTGAAGCAGTACCATCAGACGGCTCAGGTTACCTTTGTTGGTCGCATGGCCTCTTATATTCCATTGTAATATTGTATTCATGTGCAATGTTTCGTGTTCGCGCCTCTTCCTGCCGTGTTCTGGAAGGAGTATGGGCTGTCGCGTGCGGTACCTAATCACTGTCTGTGTTGGGGAGTTGTCAACCTTCTTCCTGTCTCCATCGTTCCACTCCTGCAGAGTGACCGCAGGTGGCGAGGACCCCGCGTGGCGTCCAGAGGGCACGCTGCCACGCCACCCGCGGGCAACGGGGCTCGTCCACCGCTCGCACCGGTCCAGTGAGGACGTGCGCTGGTCGCTCGGACGTTGTTGCCGATCGGAACCGTGCCGCGCCCCGGCTACATGTGACGTTACTCGTCTTGTAGAGGCCCGAGACGTCCCGCGAGAATCCCGGTGTATCTTCGGGATTGTAAAAGGTACGATTTTTGTTATAGGGGATGAATCGCTGCTCGGAACGCGTTTCTACGGGAACGTTTCATTGCTTTTACTAGTTGTAAAAGTCTTTGGTCGTACTGATTGTGTTTGTTCCGTAGTAGTTTTGTTTTCAAGTTTTTGTGTAGGTCTATCCGGTTTATATCCGTCCGGTCCCTCCCCTCCCCGAGGCACAGTCACCTGGGCTGCGACGCAGCCGGAAGCAACAGGTCGTTTTTAGCACCGCTTACACTCTCGCTAGAGTCACGTAAAGCACGGGCGTAAGACGTGCCCGGTCGGGCCTGGCGGCTCTCCACCAGTTTCCTGGCCTCACCGTAGCTAACGTGCTCCTTGGCCTGGGTCGCTAGGACCTCTTGTTCATAGTTGTAAACACTGCAGGTTGGTGAGTTTGGTGGGTGAGATTTATTGCAGTGGGCCCACCTGGTTGGTGCGGTACATGGGTGTTGGTGTTGGAGTCTTGAACAATTTTGGCATATTGGTGTTGCTTTCGACACGTTTTTGCTCCGTGTGTGTATTATTGGCACTTGAAGCAGCGGCGGGGGCGGGGAATATGGAGCCGCACTGGTCACTTCACCCAGCCAATTTCACTGGTGGTGGGAGGATATGAGCTTCAAAAGTGAGGATATAAATGAGGGTATCAATATCCTTACTATTTTCCTATCTCTTCACCCTATAAACGCTCCTCACTCTGGACTCTGAGAGAGCCCGGAGGAGACCCCATCGGTATACTTTGGCTTATTCAGGAACCAAATCGTGCCTTTAATTTGGTTGAGGCGGTCATTGGGGGCGGCAGAGACCTTAACTCCCCCTAGCGTTCTCACACTCATCATCGCTCTTCACTGCGACCAGGAGTGTGCCGACCATGAAGTTATGAAGGACAGGAGACCGCGCTACACAGTCGCGCCGCACTACAGATTGAAGCCGGCGCGAGGAGCAGTCAGCCACTCGGGAGGTCAACCAAATACTGTACTGCATAGGGATAAATACACGTTTCAGGCTATAACTGCACAACCATATTGAANATTTGAAAAAAATATTCAGCTTCGCAGTTACATAAATAATAGAGGACTTCATATACTTCATAATTTCCACAAGAAAGAAAACATAGAACAAGTAAATCAGCTGATTAGGTAAGAATGATGTGCATCAGTCTGCATCAGGAAGCAAAGAATGTTACGCTCTTTGCTTCCTGGTCTGCATCGACCTACTAGGCGCACGTGACCATGACGTCACAGGTTTTGTGACGCGGCCTTCTCTATCTCGACGGCCTCGTCTCTATCTCGACGGCCTCGCTTCAACACAGCCACTCGGGCTGCTCAGCCCTGCCAGTCGGTTACAAGAAATCGAGCCAACGTTCCCTCCTGTCCTTTATACCTTCATGGTGCCGACCCTCGTCTCCGTGACCTTGGCAGGCTTGCCTCCCAGTGTCCGCTGCAGGTCGCTGTATGCTCTTATGATATCTATACCACTGATGACGTCTTCCTCTTTGGTGGAGATATCAAAGAAATGTTTAAAGTTTCTCTGCGCTCCCTGCCCGAACGGGAAACTGGACTCGTGGTCCTGTCCAACCGTCAACGTTCTCGCCGCCGCGACCGGCGTCGACGTCTACCGCCAAGCCTTCCGTCAGTGCGTCCGGGGGGCACTATCGTCGTTCACGACGATCTTGCGTTCAAGTAAGCTTTCCTGTGCGCGCCAACACTAAAATAAACACTACCTAGGCTAACCTAACCTACCCTTACCTAACCTTCTAACCTAGCCTACCCTTACCTAACCTTCTAACCTAACCTAGCTTAATCAGCGATACAGCGAGCAGCGCGGCGCAACAACTTGAACGCCGCTCACGCGCTCACGATCTGCGTACACAAACACGCACACAAATCGTCGCGAACGACGATAGCGCGTCCGGGGGCTGGGACGGCAACATCTCACATTTAGCTCTTCCGTGGCCGGAGCTCGGCGCAGTGCCCGCACCCACACTCGCGGCGGATTGCCGTGACGGGGCCGGCTCTGGCGGCTCGGAGGTGTCGTGCTTCATGTCCTTGTCCATTAGAGAGGTTCAGTCCGTCACCCAGAGAGAGAGGAAAGCAGAAGGGGTGGGCCGCGAAGGGTCCGCCCTCCACGCGGACGGCCGACCTCTCTTCTATTAGTAGGTCAGAAACACAAAATAAGCAAATAAAAGGAAAACTACGGTTTGGTAAGACGGGGCGCTGGGTGCGTTGGTTCTACCGAAACTTCAGAGTGTGATGGAAAAAAAATATCTCTGAAGTTATAAAGAAGAGAGAAGATTTCAAGTAGGTATACTAATGGTACCACTACGAGAAGGTGCAGTTCAGCTTGAATACAATTTTACTAATTGTATCCCAGAGATCGATTCCTTGTCACTAGTAGCAAAACGTCCCTTCACCAAAGATAACAAAAACACTTCGTACGTACCAGTAAGAGAGTGGTAAAGGGAGTTTTTAACATCAAAATTGAAATTAAAAAAAAAAAAAGGCATTTATTCTAATGAACCTCCGCACTTGATTTTCTCGAAATGTTTCGTGCAGCATTCAGAGCGAGTGATGTATGCAGTTGATCGTGCAAAGTGGAATTTGTCGTTTTTAAGCTAAAAGATAGATTTAAGGTGGCATCGAGTGGCTCGTTAAAGTAAGATCAAAATAAACCCACAAGGCTGGACTTGCCTAGACCTTCAAAAATAACAGTTCTGCTTTCATCATTGTTACAGGTTTAAGAAAGTACTCAGCCTAAAGCTAAGTGGAAGGTATTATCACTTTCAGTCCATGATCTTGTTCTTTTGCCGGTCCGTACGCTTCCCTAGTAGTAGTAGAAACCTTTACTAGCGCTTCAGTACGCTTCCCTACATATAACGTAAATGAATATTACATTTTGGAAAACTAAAATTATTTGTCGTCGAGTTCAGTTGAGCCACTAGGCCAGTCTTGTCCGGAACATCAAATGAACGCTTTCCATTTCCCTCTGAATCGCGTTATGTGTGTTAGAACTAAACTAATCACGGCAGCAAGCTACATTCTACGGAGCAGGACTAAGTTTTCGAAAGTCTCATTTTAAACCAGATAAGAGTTACCAATACCTTGAAACTCGATCGAAAGTGCGAAAGCCAACTCACTCGTTTGAATTTCTAGACAAGTTTAGCCTACTGGGCCAAAATTCGCCACCCAATCGATGACACTTTTGCCTTAACTTCTACGGACAGGTAACAATTGCTGCTAACTTGACCTCAAATTATCTCAACCGGGAAGCCAACACACACACACATTGTTGCACATGTGTGCACTCTGACAAGGCCTTCTAAAGTATTTTAAAAGGCCTCGCTTCAATCGATCACAGATCGTCAAGGCTATGTTGCCAGCGATGGAAACTCCGATGCGACGGTCTGCGCCTCTAACAATCCCTGTATGATTAAGGCAAATAGCCCCGTAATAGCATCTGAACACAGAATGCTGCCTCAACAAGCCAAACACAACTCGCCTGCTGGCAACAGTCTCAAGCCTATGCAGTCTGGCCTGCTATCAACACTGAAGTACCCTGTCATTGCACGATGCTTGACTAATGAGGTGAGGGGAAGGTCTGTCAGTGGGACGCATTAAAGGTAAAGTCATCCTGATTGCACGCCCCTTCTGGAATAATCTACAAACACCGGTTTGTTTTTTTTTTAGATAATGTGCTAACTGGCTCCAAAGAATATACGGCTGCGGGTCACCACAGTAAATCAAGAGCTATGGCTCACGACTGCAGGCTGTTATGCTTTAGGGTTATAGGGAAATGGATCATGTAAAACCTGACAGTATTTTTGTTGGCTTGAATCATTTCAATGAGCGGGTGATTTAATTTTCAAAGCTAACTAGGAAGCTGAAGCAGGCAAAATCAATTCTCTAGTGAAGCGATAGCAGGTACCAAACTGGTTGCTTTTGCCACAGAACTGTGTTATGTTTTCTAGAGTAGTACTAGCGACTTCTGCAGGATATGTATCACAGATGGTGCTAGTACTGTATATTAATATTTAATTCATGAACCCTAACAATATGCTTGGATTAGTGACTTTGGGTGCTTACAAAGAAAAATTTGGATGTACAGTATTTACGAAGTATTTATATACATTTCATGTATTTAATATTTAAATAAATTTCGAAATACGTATTTAGTATTTAACTACATTTTACCAATGTTGTTTAGTATTTAAATACTGTTATTATGTTTTGAGTGTCCATCACTGGCTGCGACCCTACCGACAGGAAATAGGGCCGCACGGTTCGGCCGTGCGGCACAGGACAAGAGACGAAAAATGAAAAGAGAAAGTAGAAGCGCCCGTGCGGACGGTCCCTTCCTTGGTCCTCCGTACAGGCGAAAGTAGGAGCCCTCGGAATAGGTCTGCCACCTCGATCAGCGGCCCACCTCGCGGAACAGAGAAGGGAAATATAGACAACCTACCGAGCTTAACAAAACTAACCTCGTCAGCAGGACTGCGGAAAAGACACTCAGGTGTGTCCCTGGGTTCGGGAGGCCCATATATATTCTGACAGGGAACACTGCTTAGGATAGTTGTGAGTAGAAATGATAGGAGTATCTGGATATAGGACTACTATCAACAGTGAAAGATATTATATTTGTAATAGCACTTCCCGAGATACCGCTCGTAAGCAAAGGCTATATAGTTATAGGTAATGAATGGTACCTAAAGATAGCATCAATGATTGCCTCCGCCAAGGTGATGTTTTCGTCGGGGGTGTCTGCCTGTCCATTTGTCTGTCGCAAAGATAACTCAATAAGTTCTGGAGGAATTTTGACGAAATTTACAGGGATTGTTAAAAATGCTAGGAGGAACAGATAATTAACTTTTGGTGAAGATCCGTTCATCCGTTTGTTTGTTTGTCTGCCTCATTTTTTCTAATACCCTAACTCAAAAAGTTATGAACGGATTTTAATGAAATTTACACGAGTTGTTAGGTATGTCGCAAAGAGTAAATGAATATATTTTTGTGATGATCTGTTAGTGCGTTCGTCAGTTTGTTGCTGTTTTTTATTTTATACTTGTTAGCACAGTGACTCAAAACGCTAAGAATTGATCTTTATAAAATTTATAGGCGTTGCTCGAGACGCTAAAAGACATAAATGATCAAATTTTGGTAACGATAGGTTCATGCTTTTGTGTGTTTGACTAATGTTTGTTAGCAGCATAAATAAAATTAATGACGGATCATCAAGAAAATTACTGAGACTGTTAATACTGTTAAAAGGCACCAACGATTAGATTTTGGTGTTGATAAAGAAAATCATGGTCTCAGAACCACTTTGAATTTTCGTTACCGTTGTCTGTCTTGCTCGGCGGAGGTACGCGCTCTCAGAGTGCTCTAGGAAATAAATAGACAAAATACATCATAGAATATATTTATTACAGTGTAGATAAGGAAATACATAAATTTATAAGAACATAGAAATAACGATAGAAAATTATGATATATGACGCCAGCTTCCACAGCACTTCGTTAGTTACGTATAGGAAAATGACAAGGGGCTCCTATTCTTAGGTAGTTTTCTCGAATATTTTTGGCATCGATCTGATGTTGAAAGTCAATACTGGTATTATTTTAGCATACCAGCTTGTACTTCTTTCTGCAAACTCATGCGGAGCGGATGAAGAAGAAAGGAAATGCAAAATGAGGAACAACGAAAAACATGACGAATAATTAGACTTGTCAACTTGGATGAATATTGTTGTGGGGATTACGCTTAACTACGGTCGGTGTCCATCAAGCGGAGGACCCAGAGGGGGACGAGGAAGGAGAGGGACATATGTACTCGAAAGATGGGTGAGAAGAAAGTAAAGAAAAATAGAGATACCAAGTGGGTCCTCCCAGAAAAGTAATGGAGTGAGGGCTGTTGGAGGGAAAGGCCAGAAAACAGATGGCCGACGCTTTGTCCTCCAATTGACAGAGGGCACAGCGACGAAGCCGCGAGTCCGATCCTATGCTTGAAGGAAGCAAGGGCCACAGAGTATTAGGACCGCAACTGCGATAACGTAGTGCGGAAGTGGGCGAGTCAAAGCTGCCTCGTCGGAGAAATGGGAGGGGTGCTGAGCTCCTTGCTGACCTCCAAACCAGTAATCGCCGATGCCGCCATCGACCAGTTGAGACACCAAAGACAGACACTTAGATGACAGAGTTTGTCCGACGGGGTGAGTGCCAATGTCGGCAACAGCCAGACCGAGAGCAGGGATTGAAGAAGATACTGTCTGTTTAGCAGAACAAGAGACCGCCCAACAAGGAGCAGCTGAATTTCGCAATGGAGATAGCCTAAAGAAGCTATGCGGTGGGCTCTGGGGGCTACGCGCCGAGCCGAATTCTGTACAGTTTGAAGCTTCTGCTATGGAGGAGGCTGAGAGATTAGAGCACCACACCGGGGCGGCGTAACTGATGATGGCTCTGTAAAGTTTCCTTCTGTTGACTCAAGCTAGTGCCAGCAAAGGCGTTAGGATGCAAAGTCTGAAAGAAGCACGGCAAAAGGTTTCCTTCGCGTGGGTAGCGAATTTGAGAACAGGCCCCAATGAACGCCCAAGATCTTAAGGTGCTTTTCCAGGAGAAGGGGAGACACACGGTGTAACACCCGAAGTCATTCGGACTTGGTAGTTGTCCGAGGTACATACCGTGGGCTTGATTTTGGCAATGGAGATGGCAAGATAATCCTGGGCAAACTACTCGAGTCAGGGGGGGAAGGGGCACAAGGACTTTCAATATTTGACAGGCGGGGCGGACCAGCGTCCGATGCATACATATCAAACATGACCCGAAAAAAAAATAGTGTTAATACATTCACTTTTAGTGGGAACAGTGTGTAGTGCAGAAAAAGATTTTTGCTGCGATATGCAATTTAAAAGAAATCTTTTGAGATGCCCATAAATACTTTACTATATCGGAGAACACATCTTCGGCGAGCCGAAGGAGGCAAAGTCTGGAAGACGCATGCTTGAAGGTTTCCTTCGCATGGGTGGCGAATTTGAGAGTCAGGTCCCAATGAGCGCCCAAGATCTTAGGGTGC
>LQNS02276930.1:2043110-2060088 GCA_001587735.2 Parhyale hawaiensis | reverse complement strand
ATAAGAAGCGACAAGAATTGGTGAAATAGATGCATATATTAAGTGAATAATTTTCCATAGCCGTTCCAACGCCATACAGGATCTCCTTCAAACAACAAAATTAAGGGAATTTGCAAATTACCACCTCGATCGTTATAAATTCCGCAGCAAAATTGAGCTTAACAACCTTGCACATGAAAATAACAACGATATCCAAAACAATAACGACAGCGTCATGTAACAGCCAGCTACGGCTGAGTCATACCTACGTAGGGATTTACAGTGGGGCTCCGGATTTCGCACGTCGCGGACTTCCAACAAATCTGTGTTCGTTAAGAAAATATGAAGAGAAGCTTGGGAAGCCGTAGGTTTCGGAATTCGTACAAATTTCGTAGATATGCATCAGAGTTCATATGTCTTGGATTTCAAGTGCATCGGTGATGATACAGAAAATGGGAAGACAAGTATCAGAATTCGCATATTTCGGGTAACATACAAACAGATATTCGTACAGAAAGTTAAAGCCCCGACTTTATACGTTTTGGCTTTGTACAAATGGGGAATTATACAGAAAATGCAAGAAATGATAAATCTGACTTCGGACAAAAGTTTAAACTTCAGCCGTTGGCTTCACACCTCGGACCCATCAGATATCGCACGAAGTCTTCACACCAAAGTAGTTACGTAATCTGGAGTTCCACTGCACTGAGCCTAGCTCGATTTCTACACTCAATAATAATCCAGATTGAGATTATCCCAAAAGTGTGCCGGATTTATCGATGATACTTTCTCATATTAATCACGATGTATGGTTTCTTTGCATGGGCAGGCGGTAAATGGGAGGAATCTTACAGTCATTCCATAATAAATCTACGAGCGTAACCTGCAATTCAACAGGAAGTTCTCGTTCTAAGTCATCTCGTTTCTCATTTCAATTTAGAGTTAATATTTTTGTTTCCATGTATTCGATGCATGCACTCTTCATTCAAGAGACAATCATTGAATATCTGGAATTAAATATTCTGAACGCAAATGAAAAGAATTACACGCAAACGATGCGGCCTTAAATTGCGAGGACTTTATGCATAGGGTACAGCGGGCAACAGGCGGCCCCTGTGTTGTAATAGGGCATAAGCCGCCCCTCACAAGCCCAGCTCATTTATAGGTACCTGTTTGAGCTGATGCTTTCGAACTATGATACGAAACAAGGCCTCTGATTGGTCTATAGTCAAATCCAGTGTACAATGCCCAATTGAGAGCACAGCGTAGAGGCGGTTTGTGCTGTGTGGTACCTCAGTGGTGCTTATGGCCTCACTTTACCACGTAGCTACGTATCAGTCGTGTTCGTTCACAACTTCAGATCGAGTTCTAAGCGTTAATCGCAAATCGGTTGCGCGGCCGAAACTCGATGGAAAGACGTAAATCATACGCTCTTGGTATCCTACAGACCAGTAGAAGTTAACTAGATTACATTAGTGAGGATGAAATGAGTGCACCTCTTATGTTTGCATTGAAAATTCGTGGTGAAAATTACAGATAGGACTCGTCTGTCGCTATGCAATGTGAATGCACTCATGGGAAATCCGAAGTTGGATTAGGATTAAGGGCGACAAATCGAACAGGTCCTCAATTTTTAGAAGACAGTAGTGATGAAATAAATAATAACGCGGCCTGCAGCATAATGTACCATTTGGATGCACAACAATACGATAAATAATACAAGGTGACACAAAAAATAAGAACTTTGGAAAAATAGGAAAAGATGTACCTACATGCACTGAAAAGAGACGCAGATATACCTATAGATATGAAGAAGCTTGCCATGCAAGAATTATTAATCCATAATGCATCGGAAATGGGGCATCCTGCAAACAAATGTTTAATTGCTGTAGCGTAGTAACCCTGGTCTACAAAAAATATTTTCCTCTTTTGCAAACTGAAGAACTGCTATAAATTCTCTGTCGGGCACTGACTTTCGATCTGTAATTGAAACGTGGCCAGCACGCTGGATTCATTACAAACTCGTCAGACATTTTGTAGGTAACGGCAAAGTGAGCTTGACCGCACACTCGTACTGAGAAACCCACACGCACTGGTTCGTGCTGCAAATAGAGACCAGCTGGCCTCAGAGGAGGAGTATACGGCTGTAGTCGACCATAGATCGTCAAGAGCTATGACGCCATCGGCGGAAGGCTCTGATGCAACGACCTGTGCCCCTCTGATCCTCCCCATTTCTGGCTAGGGTCAGTACCCCTGCAACAGGCCTGCAGGCATCAAATGCTGACTAAGCCCCTCAAGCGGTACATAAGAGCTCGTCTGCTTGGCAGGCAGACGCGTACCAGCGACCTTCAGTGTCACTGCTATCAGCATATTTAGCCCTCCGCTACCGCATGCAAATAACTGCATAGAGCATTAAATAAAGCGTCACTAAATGCACCCACCAAGCGATGTGTAGGAATAGCGCTGATGCAACACATCATTACGTAATTGCTTAGATAACTGGACCTGATAACAAAAAAAAACGGTTTTCAGCTTAGAATCATGAATAAGAATTATATGAAAATATACAGTTGCAAGAATTTCGCGAGCAAGCTGTTTGTAGACAAGTGGAATTAATGATACGTGTTTCTGTGTACCGTAAATGATTAATGACGTAAAGAAATATGCAAATTACATATATATATAACAGAACTTGAAGAAATATATTTCTTTGTGAGAAATGAGAACAAACACTAAAAAATAGAAATATTAAAAAAATCACGAAAAGAGAAAACTTGGCCATCTGCGTAAAGTAAAACTAGCACTGCAAAGAAAAATGAACAATGCATACGGAAATTTTTAATTCGTTATTTAACTTTGCTAGAAAACTTGGTAAAAGATAGGAAAATAAGTTTCAACTTTGTTCAAAGCTTAAGACTACGTCTACATACAAACACACACATAGTTACATTACAAACAGCCACACAGCGACAACAAGAGATACACTTTGGTGTTAAGGCGAACACTTCGAACACCTGATGCCGGCCGGCCAAAAAATGCGATCGAAATTGCCGGCTCATCTAAAAATACTTTCGCAAAAGCGCAAGGTTCTAAATACGGCATCAAAAATGGTTGACAGTGCGCGAAACTGCTCAAACTCCGAGGTATAAAGCTGGAGACTGTCACGAGTCTTCAAAATTCACGAGGAAAATCACCACAGTTCACGACCTTTTTCAAAATTCACCACAAAGTTACGTTCCTCCGCTCCTCAAACTTAAGGCAATAAATCACCATCATTTACAAAACAGAATTTAGAGGTCATGGGGTAGGTATGCGCACCCACTGGACGAACTCATGGGGGGGGGGCAAGAATTGCCGCCATCAACGTCCCCAATTTAGGACGAAAGTTACCTACCTTCATTGACGAACAATTTTCGCATTTTTAGCGTACGGTTAATTCAATCGAAAATATTCAGAACCAAATTAATCACCATCATCCACGAACAACCTGCTTCAGTCAGTGTCTCCGTAAATCTCAGGATGAAGGTTTGCCTCATCCACGACTCTACGAATGCAAAACGAAAGTTACTTTCTCTCACTCTTCAAATTCCGAAGAAAAACAAAAATCTAATCTTGCATGACATCTAAAAATTCCCATTGAACGTCGTAAACTGCAGTAAAATTCACAGAAAAATGTCTCCTAGAGTCGCAAAAACTTTCAAAAATCCACAGCAATGTTTTGCCAGGTTTCTCAGCAAGGCGAGACCCGAAAAAGCGATAAAAATGGCATAAAATTTACTTATATGGCTAAAGGAGGCTTATTATCGCCTGAAATGCAAAATTTTAAATGTATCCACACAATGAAGGCTGATCATAACCCGTAAATACCTATCACTAGGCGGGAAATGATCATTACGTCACTACTTGTAAAATATTGCTCAACATACTAACCATTATCGGTGTATCCACACGTATAGAGCGACACATTATTATCATTATATTGGTATTGTCCCGCTATTTCTGAAATTAAGACAATCAATAGCGATCTAAGATGATTTACTCGGCTTACAGCCGGAACCACAACGTTATGCTCAGGTGGCAGGAGATGAAGGACGAAAAGAGAAGAAGACAGAAGAAAGAAACGCAAGTACGGACGGTCCCTTCTGTGGCCCTTCACACGGGCGAAGGTAAGAGCCCCGAATAAAAAGTTGGTCACCTCGATCGGCAGCCCGCCTCGCGGGACAGAGAGGAAATATAGAGAACCGACCTAACTCTACAAAACTAATCTTCTTAGCAGGAACTGCGGCAAGATGCTTCATCCCCTGCGGAGAAGGCACTCGGGACCCTTGGGTGCGTGATGCCCAAGCATATTGAGGCAGGGAAAGAGCCCGCCACAATATGCCCCTGAGGGCAAGCTGTAGGTGCTTGGAGGAGCCACTCCTCACAACATAGGAAGGGGGGACGTACATGTTGTACAAATATACCGTGAATATTATTTTAAAGGATTCAGAGCTTGTATCATTCTAAAACTTCCTGTGTTTCTGTGGATACCTCCTTCTAAAGTGTATTTATTATATTCCCAGAAACCTCCTCTTACAGTCATGTTAACTAACGCATAGCTAAATATGTTAGAACAAGCTAATTTGCTCAAGAAATTAAAACAACACAGCTATTGCAAGTAAATATCACGCATCGTACTCATTACTAAGCAAGCTGAAATTAATGTAAATTTATCACAACAAGCTTGTGCATCACCAGCAGGTGTTGGGTATATTTTGGATAGAATGAGCAGTTATCAACAAACTCTTCCAAAAAACTCGCAAAACAATAAAAAAAATCCACGGCAAAGCAGAAGTTTGTCGCGTTTCCCCGCAACTGAGACGTGGGGAAACACGCCCAGGAAAACCATTTCACGGACTTTCATTGAGCTACCACTCCGGAAACTACTGGGCCAAGGAACATTAAACAGCTAGTTGAATGCAGGATTTCGATAGGCGACAGAGAACAACTATGCCTATAGTTGCACCGGTAAGGCTAGTTATCAGCCAACACTAAGCTACCATAGAGAAGCCACTTATTACAGAGTACCGATCACGCCAAAGTTTCGGAATAGTCTTGACACAACAAACGTTCCGACAAAATACTTGATTCACATGGCCCTTATTATTCTTTTCAATCCATTAAGACCCAAAGTAAACGTTTCTTTGCCGAAAGAACGGCGTTATAAGTATTACTAAAGTTCAAAATAGGACATTGTGCGTGAATTGGTTATGGTTAACATCGGTCATGTTTACCGCACGAGTTTCAACACTAGCTCTTTTTATTTCTAATAGCAATATTCACGTTAAAGAATCTTAATTGTGTAGATACCAAACAGAGTGTGTGATGTCACAGACTCACAGCCAATAGCGCTTCTCCATTTTGCTGAGACCGAAGGGCGACTGGCAGTGACGTCACACTCACACCTTGAGTTATAGGTAATTCAGAAGCGGTCACGTGATCGGTACACTAACAAATCTACACGCTAAGTTGCAACTGCACAGACGTGGTTTACGACACTAGTCCTACACGCCCCGTCGTGAGGAATCCCTATTTAAAATTCCGTGCACAACACAATACCTTCGATTTGAGGATATTACTCACCCATGGTATTGTACCACGGGTTCCACCATACCAATATTTCCGATGGCAATATATTATGAGCAGCACAATTAAAATGGCAGCGTACGAGAATTTCAGCTACTTAAGACGCAGAAAGCATTAAAATGTTTTCCTTTCAATCAAAAATAGCTGCAATTTTAGGAAACGGCTGAAATCCACTTCAGCAGAGCTGCAGGTTGATGCGATATATCAAACATCCAGAAATATTATTATTGTATAGAATACCAACTCTTTTGTAGATAGTTCAGACGTTATACGCTAATTTATACTTCATTTCCAGTTAAGTAAATTTATTCGAATTTCTTACCTGCAACAACACAAGCCGCATAAGCGATTACAGCAATATGAAAATGAAAAGAAGCCGAACTGAAATTTATCGTTTGCTGGCCATAATATCACAAATTTATCAAGCATCGCCAGTCAAAAATGCGAAAATCTGAGCTATTAATCCAGGCTAGACCAGCTTTTCGTTATACAACTAGTACAGAGCGTACAAGGGGCCAATGATCTACAGGACTGGCACAAGACTATATTGCTGCACCAATACGATGACTAATACTACCATTAGTACTCTTCGTGCACTTTCGTACTACGCAGCACACTACCTAGATTTTGTAACGTACCAACGACAGACTAGTTAACTTGTGATTGCTCAGTTAATATTGGTGAAAATGAATGATAATTAAACTGGCTGGAAAGAACATGGACTAAGAGGCCTAACCACGAGGATGATCTTGCTTTGGAACGTACTACAACGTTGTACAAGCATTGTTACTCCTAGCATTAGGTATAATGATTTAATTAATTAGTCCTCTCTTGAGAGTACATTGGTACTTCAAGAGAGGAAAAGGAAGGGACTGTAGCATGCCTAGAAAAATAGGGAACCCACGTACAAGGGAACACCGTGCTTCAGGACGGCAAATCGTAAAGAAGAAGAACGGAGTAAAGATTGTCGGTAGGAGTAAGAAACTGAAGAACATACGACACTGCTCCACCCAAAAAGTAACATATTTACGGACCATAACCTGGAATTGATTATCAGCTCAGCCTAATTGATCAGGTTTTATAATTATCAGTCCATGAATTTTTAAGCCCTCATGAACTTTTTAATCCACCCTCGCCAAACAGGGAAGAGGGGGTGTTTTCCTTAGACTGTGGACAGGAACTCTTTCCATCATTATTAACTGCTGAACTGATGATTTCTCACGGTATAAAATATCATTTAATGAGTTGAGGTTAGAGAAAACCGCCGTTAAAATTAGATAAAACTAACATAATACGTACACGCAAGTTGCTCTACGTCACATTAATACTATGTGCAGTTTATAAGTTCCCTTAATAACGAAATATCTTCTAAGTTTCCTTTGATCATTAAGTGGTAGTAACTATGTTTACGCGCGTATGTTCAAATTGATTAACTGTTTGGTCCATTGGTAAAACACTACAAGAAGTTAACGGTAACTTACTAATATTTCCTATGTAACCACTGTAGTGGCAACTTGGGCGAGTCAACAGTAAACTTATTTCCGAGTTTATTGTATTCAGGTAGAGTTCAGGAATTGCTTTATTTGAATATTAACACATCGAAACCGCTAACATGGAAAGTTGAGGCAGGTATACAAATAATCGTAAGAAGGAGTATGATGTAACTAAGTTCCACTCAACAAAACACCCTAGCATCTTTATGAAGTAGTTTTTCGCTAAAAGTAGCTAATATATATAGGCATTATTATTAATACAATAATTTTTTGAGTTTCTCACCGCGATCGACAAGGATCTCTGCATTCAGTTATATCCGATTGCAATACGCACAGCGAGGCATCCATAGGAACNAGTAGTTTTTCGCTAAAAGTAGCTAATATATATAGGCATTATTATTAATACAATAATTTTTTGAGTTTCTCACCGCGATCGACAAGGATCTCTGCATTCAGTTATATCCGATTGCAATACGCACAGCGAGGCATCCATAGGAACACGTCAGCAAAATTATACAATTTTAGAATACTCACTTCGAAGAGAGTCGATGTAGCTATTGATAGATGTCTATTTATTGCTCATGTCGATTTAACTCTAGGGATCGTAGAAAAACCTTACAGCCTACGTCCAGGTTCATCAGAATAGGAATCACAATATCCGGAATGATTAGAATATCGCATCATAATCATACATACTTCACCGCATAAAAGCAAACGGAATGATTTTCATGAGTGCTGTACCAACAACTCAGTACAATTACGTAAACCCAACATCGAACCACCTACGTTGAACTCCTTACCGGGAGACTAAAAAAAAAACGCGCTCCCATATGAATAGCATTAAGGAAGTACCCATATATGGTCACATGTTCGGTTAAAAGTCAACTTCCAAAACAGTAGAAGAGATGGCTTTAGACCGTCGACCGACCAGGGTATTGATGACGTCAGCTCTGGTCGCGTTCGAATGTGAGCCAGTCAAGGATTGGCTGCGCTGACTTCGGTAACTCCAGCCATTGGTGGACGCTGCTAAAAGTGACGTCATCAGTGAGCAAGTCGGCTCACTGGATCTTCTATACACTGTGGCCCTGCTAGCATACGCAGTTTTGTTAACCCTATACGGGCTAAGTTTCCATTCTTTGAGGAAAAAATTATTTAGCAAGATTTTTTTTGCTGTGAACCCTGTTGGTTGCTGCAGCTAAAATAACAGCACATAAATCGACTTAATGGTCATTAACAGTAAAGCGCGTAACGGTGTCCATAAGTTTAGCCATGAAGGGCAGCAGTCAACAGACTTCGGGGTGACACTTTACAAGAGCTGCACCACTTACACAATGTTATTATTATTATTAGATTCATTGTTTTACCACCCCAGACTTACAATGCTACGCTGCAACCTTCAACAAGATCTGCAAGGCCTGAGACCAATGCAGTAACTTCGTTTATTCATTCCAAATTAAAACTATGGCGATTTTTGATTTTTATATTTAATTTTAGTTTCCCCATTGAAGTTAGCAACAAACCGTAAATTGTGCACACAAATCGCACTCGCCACTCGCGCGACAGCTTATCCGAACTACAAAAACCACAACAATACAAAACAGATACCAAACCGGAAATTGTATAAGTGCCTACAATTTTCCCACAGGGAACACAGAAACGTATCCTTATAATTATAAACACAACAACAACATATTCGCACGCAACAATTTACTGTACATTGAAAGCAGAAAGTTCCACAGACAACATTGCTACGATAATACGGTACCGATTTATAACGACAACACAGGTAAAACATGTTAAATGTGCCAACCGCATATGTTTCTTAAAGTAACCAAAACATCGTGAGTGAAGAAGCTATGAGGAAAATTAAACTTTTCACACGTGGAAAAAACCGTGATTTGCATATATATATAAGAGGCTTAATACAAAAGTAGTTTGGTTTTGCAAATACAACTACAAAATGATGTTTACGGAAAGCTTTCACTGATACAAAGTAGCTAAACGCTTTAGAGTGCGAAGAAGAGAAGATTGATAATTCACGCATCTTAAGACTCCACTACAAAAATATGTAGTTCATAGAAGATGTTATGCCTGTCTTAATTACAGCCTTCTCTCCGTTGGCGACAAAATTCGAGTAGCAAAAAAGTAAGATTACAACGTTATCTCTCAAACCAAATACATACAAGAGTCAGCCGTCAGCTACAACTTCCTGTAAACGCATACTACACACAGAGCCCTCAATAGCCTAGGTCCGCACCGAATCCCAGGAGAACGCATCCTCCACCAATAGACCCGTCAGAAACAACGGTAATCAGCATAGATGGAGTTTCTACAGCCAAATTACGCTGTCGTCGCCACAGGGCCCCGCTGCCCTGTAAGAAACGGCCGGACGACATCTAGTGCACACTTGCCTACACTGTTAGTGTGCACAACACACTCCACGACACCTAATGAGTGACTGCTCAACGCTAGGGTCCCTACCATCACAGCACAACACTAAGGGCGCTTTACATCTGCGGAATTGACTGGTGTCTGCGGTTGCCTAGTTTAGAGTAGTTGGTCAGCCGGTCAAACGATTAGGGCAATCCAGCAAGAACGGCATCCTTCGGTTGCGGTGAGTTTCTGCGGTAAACCCAAAACTGTTGGGACTGCAACACGACCCAGCAGTCGTGATCTCAGTAAACATTGAAAATCTTAACATAAAGTCCATTCTAAGCGTAAAACAATTTTTGGTAATATTTGGTACAGGTCTCACTGGTGATATCAGAATATTACTTATGCTACTTGTCGAACTTAGTATTAGTCGTCCCGAACTTAGTATTAGTCGTCCCCATAGTAACTCCATAAAAGTATTCGAAATTGGCGAGAGAATCCAGAGAAATTGACCACTTCCACACGACGATCAACAGTTTTATAAGTGTTGACAATTAGGAGAAATTAAAATAGAAACTGCACAGCAAAGGGCCCAAACTTCGCCGCACTCATTACCAGTATATTCTAGCTATATCTCACCTCAATACCATACAATTAATTGTTATTAATGCCAAAGGCCATACAAAAGTACAGTAAATGATACAAAAGTAACATTAAAAGAGTTAAAGAAATTTATCTATTAATACCTATGACATTATTAATATTTCGTGAGTTTATGTCTTTTTACATCTTAAATGATGGAGAGGTTCAAATAGGATGTGCTATCAGAAAGTAACAAACCCATGTACGGAAGTGTTTCCAAACAGTATCACAGTGCTCGGAAGCAAAGAGGAAGAAAAGGAAGAACATGAAAAACATTAGCAGTAGAAGTAAAACAACAGTGATGAGGGCACGAGTAGAGGCATCTTTCCAAGGGATAACTAAGGCTACGGTAACTCAAGAGCCATATGTGAATGCACTAAAATTATTTGTTAGCTACACAGTCATGTTACAAACGATAATTAAAATAAATTTTTACTAAAAGTAGCAGAAACTACTATCACTGTGTAGTGAACAAATATCAGTAAAGATGACGAAGTACTGAGCATTATAAAGTAAGTAATGAACTTAGAATTATTACTGTTCATGACTATTAATAAATCAAAACTTAATAGCATATGAGTAGTGCCTTACTTAAAATAACATTTAAATAATAAGTAAGCGAAACTATAAAGGAGCAAAGAATGACAGAATTTGAATCGTGACCACCTAAGAACAGAACTGCGTAGAAAACAAGAACGACCTCCAAATATTACTATATATCGTACGTAATAAGAATACAAAGTCATTACAGTTAAGAGAATGAACAAAGGCCTCACTTAATAACAGTAGGCACGCATTAAAAACGTAAAATCGTAACAGTTAAGAGATAGGGAAAAGATTTCCAATTAATACTGCAATTAAGACGCACTGAAAAAACAATACATCATTACCGTTAAGACAAAAGGCAGAGGCAACCAATAACAAGACGCCTTAAAAAAAAGCATTAAATCACTGCCGTTAAGAAAACGAGTCGAGACATCTTGCTTTCATCACCAAACGATAAACAAGCAGAAATAAAATCATTATCTACAATGGAAAGAATAAGACACACTTTTAAAATTGGTAGTTTCAACAATGGACACCACACGTACCGTTGTCACCCCCTTTGTTGTTAGTAACAACACAAGGCAAGTTTTACAAATGTTGGCGTCTTTTTCTGCCATGCAAACCATATGCCATACTGGCGTTTGTATGCTAGCCAAGCGACATATTATACAAGAACTAAACGGCAAAATGCATAAATGGATGAAAATCAAAAAATAGCTGTAAGCCTTTGTGATGAACATATGGTAACGTATAAAGCTGTAGATTAATTCAGCATAGCAGTTAGGAGTTACAAAGATAGTGCAGACTAATACTTTATACATGGTAGAGGATTTTACCATCACCCATTCCTTTGGAACACAACAGAGACATGAACTTGCATACATATTCATAGCATTGCCGTCCTGTGTAAAAAAATTCAGAAATCAGCGTTAGTTTGAGGAATAGTCCACACAAAGAAATGCTTCTATTCAAGCTGCAATGAGGCAAGTACGCACTCATAATAGCAACCACACGTGTACATAAACAACAGCTGCAATAGAACACGAGGTCATAAATTTACCTTAAAATCCTTATACGAAATTACTTTCAATCAAGATACTGAGAGACAAATACGCAATGAAGAGCAACAACACCGATGCACAAACAATAGCTGCAAGAAAAACAAAGAATATATATATAAATAATAAAACACATACCTACTCAAACAGTACCACCGAAGTCAAGAGAAACATGAAGCTGCCAGATACCTAACAGCTATCCTTCGATCACATTAACTGAGTTGATAACTTAAGCAAGAGATGAGCTGCTACGGTGTAGCTGTCTGTTAAGTGGGCCACCCTAACGACCTTGGGCACTACCACCAGGTAGCAGGACAGGGCGCAACGCTCACCAAGATATGCAATAATTAGGCCACACTTTCAGCGGCAAGCATGTCAGCACGCTCACATGACTACCAGCTTCTACAATACGGCTCGATGTCTGCTAAGTTTTGGGGAATCAGACTACACACTCGAGCTGGAACAAGTCCGGCCTTCATCAAACCACCAGATCATACAATGTTACAGGGCATTTATCGAGTTCTGGATCACTCATGGCACACTCTACTGTTGCGTCAAATTATACTATTTACTGTATTCATCTGACTGCATAGTACGACTGTGCATTCACCGAGATTTGGAGCATTCCGGGCACAGCCTACTGTTGGTGTGGGTCAAATTGTAGCATTTATCGTTCACCAGATTGCATAGTACTATACATTAACCCAGATCGGGAGCATTTAGGAAGCACTCAGGAGCATGTCAAAATACCCAGTCCATTCACCACAAAATTGTACTGTAAAGTACCTGCATAATAACTAAGATTCAGCATTCATGCCATACCCTGGAGTAACATCCAGAGTCAGCTGAACCACAGAATCTATAGTACGACCAGGGGATAAGTAATATCTTACGCATGCAATCCACACCCGCAACTTGCTATATACCTACGACGAGTGCACTGCCGTAGACAACAACCTGGTAGACAGAGACACCAGAAATTTAGTAAGCTTTAACCACAACTTGATTGTTTCTCGACTTAAGAAATGCAACTGAAAAACAAAAGCTACACAGCAGTTGCTTGAGAAGTTCGAGCTACCGGGCTACCTATAAAAAAATACAAAAAATGATATGTGAGGGAACTGCAGACAGAGCGCTGCACACCACAAACTATAACTAGCCGACGTTGCGAAAGACAGGCTAATAGCACCGCAGCAGTGGTAGGTTACTACAGTCACGAAAATCACGCCCGCCTCGAGCCGGACACACAAGTTCAAGTCGTGATCACAATTAATCCACATCATACAGAGACTCAACACCTGAGCGCGAGCTCGTTACTTTATTACTACGAGACTCAAGCTTCATCCCACCCCCGTTGGTTTCAATGTCACATCTTTGCGAGCTGCGAGAGTTGAGGTTAACCCACCTCCTCCAGGATAAGGGCCATGGTCATAACCGATCAACACACACTATACACCAAGGTAGCGCATACGCTGGCTTCAATATAAAATATACAAAGCACTAGTATCCCATCGGTGTGTACAGTCCCCTTTCTGGAAGATAATATGATAGAAATTTTTATGGGAAAATAAGTTGCTGTGCATACCTACTGGGCAAATCTACGCCTAATTTAGCACAATTCAAGCCTTTCCTCACCACTCACCTTCGTTGCAGCGAGCAAGACCGCGGCACCGCTACCTATGTATTGGCTGAAACTAGGTTAGTTCAAGCCTTTCGAAAAAATGCATTCTTTGAATCGGGAAAAAAAAGAACGTGTAGCATGTCAAGGAAAACTAAGAACTCAATCGTGGAATAGCAAGCAAAGGAACAAAGAAGAAAAAAAAAAAACAATAATAAAATGGGTCAGTAGCAACACTACGTAGGTATTGCGTATCGGAAGTTTCAAAATTAGGAAGATCCCCTGCGTTCTTTCTAGAGAAAGCCATGTATATTTGTGTATTAATTCTGCACCACAGAATATCAGCCAAACTAGATAGGTATAATTAACACGGCGAAAATACGCCGTCATTTAACAAACACGCGCATCAAAAAGATTAAAAAGGTTTTTTTTTAAATTTTAAAAACTCCCTACAATAGAATTTTTTTTTTGACGCATCAATATTTCATAAAAATAAAAAAGAGATCAAAAGATATTTCTAGCAACCCAAAATCAATCAGGCAATGAATAATAACATAGTCAAAACCGCGAGGAAAATCTTATAAAATTTCAATGTTAAGAGTCCTCGCAGAAACTTGCAGCCAACAGCATCGCACAAATATAGTAGCACAAGAGTGCGACCGACAGTAAGTCAAGGCCCTCTTGACATTAACTTGACGAAGCCCCGAACAGACGCTCCGGACACATTGTTGCGTGTTTCTGTTAACTAGGGTTGCGGAGTAACAGTCGAAGACGAGGATTAGACGGTGAGTAGGAAACTCATTTGCTCCAGCAGTGAGATTCAGAATATAAAGCCTGACTCCAGAGAGCCACTCTACACAATATCCAAAATTTTCTAAAATTTATACAAAATATACGGCCATAAGCCAAAAAATAAGGAAAAAATTTCTATTGCAAATGTCAAGAAATATAGTTTTCGGCTTAATTCATATGTTTACCACTGGTAGTGAGTACCTCGTTGGTTGAAGTAGAGTCTGGCCTAATGATTTAGCTTTTATGCACGACCTTGATAATTACAGATCCCAGATAGTGCAAATAAGACAGAATTCCATCGCAAATGTCAACAAAACATTTTCTTAGCTTCATGTCTGTGAACATTTTTGATATTCAGAGCTTAGCATGTAAGAAGAGTTTTCTGAATGATAAGTATTTATGAAACAAAGCTGTACGAAAATTTAAGGCCCCAGATGGTACTGATGATGCCAAATAGCACTGCAAAGTGCAAACATGAAAAAATAAAATACTCTTCAGCTTAGCATGCGAGTATATTTTCGTAAAGAGCAGTTACACAAAATTGATGGCCATGCTAAGTGCATCAAGGAGTCAGTCTGAAAAACTGGAGGACCATGAGCCGGAAAAATTGGAGGACCAGGAGTTGTTGTTGTTATTATTATATTAAGGGTTTTACCATGAAGCCGAAAGGAGCTCGAAACAACAGCAAAAGAGATTTTTCAACTTGGATAATTTACTGGGTTAATGGGAGGAATTTCTCGTAGAATATTTTTATCTGGTTTAGTATTTGGACGTGCGAATTTATTTCGTTTTTTTACATCTCATGTGATGTTCACCTATATTAAGGTAATCCTGGTGAGAGTATAAAAATCTTTGAGAAAAATAGAAGAGATTTATGTTATTCATAAAGAGACATAAATGGGCCTTGGAAGGCTGATTTATCTTCTGCTAGAATAAAAGAAAATGAGAAATCGCCAGCACCAAAGTGGGCTCGTCTATGCGGGTCGTAATGAGGACAGAGCAGAAAACGATGTTTAATTGTGAGTGAAGCAGGGCAGTAGATACACTGGGGAGAATTGTCACGCGTATAAAAATACGAATGTGTGACATTGGCATGCCCAGTCCGCAAGGAGGACCAGAAGTTGGAAAAACGGGAGGACCAGGAGTGGGAGTCGGACATGGTCCATCAGATTCGGCAACCCAGCAGTTGAACCCCAAGGGCCAGTGCGTAGATTTATCTACTGCACTACTTTTCATAAGCATATGGGTACCTAAAGATCCATAAACGCGAAAAGTGATGAAGTTGATAAATCTACTCACCGGCACTAATGGGTTTATGAAACAAGCTTTTACTTTCACAAATGCAAAACAATTACTGTAGTAGGAGCAACCGACAGGGTTGCTGAGTAGAATATTTTTGGGACCAGAAGTCTGGGTTGAAAATGAGCTAAAACCATGAGTCGCACTGGAAAGCGGCCAATTTTCTTAAGGAAATGAGTCAGAAATGAACATTTCAGTCCATCGGACTCGGCAACCCTTGCTATCATCAATACGACAAACGTACTTAGTGACCTCATTTGCTTAGAATATCTTGGCCTTTGGCATCTAGCAGCTTTCGGCAGGTACGACAGTAGGAGCTATGATGTCAGTGATGCTCTGGCGTGATCGGAGGCAACAACAAATATTTCTTCGATACAGACTTATTATTATGAGATATTAAAAATGAGATTATCCTTATACATTAGATGTTTGTAAATTTCTATTTTTGTGAATTTTTCGACAATCATGATAAAAGCTCAAAAGGGAGAATAAGCTCAGTAGCTGGGTACACTCATTGTCTTAGGCAGAAACTTTCTTCTAGCTCAAAATAACTGCCCGGAAGTAGAAAACAGTAGCTACTTCACGGTTGAATTTTTGATTGAGCGGACTACGTGTGCAGCTTCCAATATGTTGCGGTTCGAAAATATAGATTGTGCGTTGCACCAGTACAAAATACGATGCAGTTTAGCACCTAGCGCAGATATAAATAAGTGTGCACCACACTGCGTAGCATCCTGCCAGTTATAAAGAGCATCCGTTATGTCTAATGTAAGACCTTTCAAGTTACCAAGTCGGTATGCACACAGACTTGATATAATTCAGATGTTGCAGCCCATAGGCTATGTATGCAACGCCGTACCTTTGAACTCAGCAAGAGCGTATAGGCACTGCATGTCACAGGCTGTAGTAGTTTAACAGTTGTTCCCATTGAGCGGTATGAGCTACCAGGCAGTTCACTAAAGAATGTCCAAACCATACAGTGTAAACTAACTTAGTTTGGCAATAGCGTACAATGTAGTGAAGCAATACAATAAACGAACTGAAAGGGGGGAACATTGCAGTTCAGAAACAAAGCGTATCTTTCCAACACTATGAGCTATGAACATATGCAGTGTGTGCTCTTGCTATGCGATATAGGATGGGCCAATCAGTAGAACTTTGCATTAAGCAGCACAAGCTACAAAGTAGTCGACCAATCAAGTTGCCAATAGACCGTATGAGATACGGAGTACTTCATCAATCAAGTTGAACAAGTTCAAGATATGCAACATCCGATACGAAGCGTCGATCAATCAAGGTCTTACTGCACCGTATGGGAGAAGGAGAAGTCCTGTTATAAATTAAGCAAATTAAATGGAACAAACCACCTTTCGGATCAAAAACCAAGACGCGTTTTCCATAGCACGGGATATGATGGAGCGGACTAAGTATACGCACTATACGGTGTAGAATATCCTGCAGTTCATGAGCTCAATGGTGTGTTGCAAGGCAGAGGTGTTGGTAAAGTCCTTACTAGAGAAGGCAATAAGGCGCAGTGTGGACATGCTTTGTAT
>LQNS02276930.1:1961543-1979148 GCA_001587735.2 Parhyale hawaiensis | reverse complement strand
ATTGCCGAAAAAAATTATTCGGCAAAATTTGAGCTTGTATTCGGCCGAAACCGAATATTCGGCATTTTGCCGAATATTCGGCGCTGCCGAAGCCGAATAATCGCCACATCCCTACTTGCAACTTGTGTCAAAAGCTCAGCACTCTAGCCTGTCGCTACTACACTGCATCGTGCTCAAGAGCCCAAAGGAGTGCACGGCTGCCATCGACCCAAGATTCTCTAAAGGCGAGTTCACATTAGCAACTTTCGTTCACAGCCCGTCGGCCAACGAACGACAAGCTATTTATTTACTTGGACGACTGACTGAGGCTCACTGAGTTAGGGTGTGCGACCACTGCGACGGCAGACCGCAGCAGGTTGTATTTTTGACGCCGTCGATGCCATCTTCCGGTAAGCTTCATTTCATGAAACGCCGAAATCCATTATTTTTTTATATAATTTGGGCATAAAACAGTGTTGTTTTCATATATAAACACATAGTTTATCTTTATTAACGAAAAAAAAGCAAGCAAGTTCCAAATATCCGTACAATTTTTCGTCAAAACGTGAATCACGCGGCAGCCATGGCGTCACACGGTCACAGGCTCACAACTTTAACTTAGGTAAACATTTTATGACCAGCGAGCTAATATGGATCTTCTACTTGCAACAGTGTGCAAAAAAATAATACAATATGAAGACAGGTGGGCCGAGGAAGCAAAGAGCGTAACGGAAGGACGCACGAAAAATTAGCACCAAAAAGTGACGTCATCATCGATGAATCTATGGCTGAGCAGCCTAGGAGTATTTTAACTAATTTCACCAGAAAAATTGTCTTAAATTGCAAAATATATCTCTAGCGTATAAATAAATGAAGATAATATACACTAATTTAGCAATTAACTATAGAAAATTGCATGTTGCTGGAAACTTTCACAACACTAGCGTGGAATTTTTAACTTTCGGCGACTCAATTTAACTTCTTTTTCTTGATTGAAGCCTTATTTACACTTCATATTCACTTCACAGTACTCTACACAGAATATATCTATTCCTTACCAACATATATAAGCACCATTATAGCCAATTCTGTGCACGAGAGAAACCACAGTGACGGTTAGCCTATTGCCCGAACTCTCTGTACTTGGCGACAACATTTTTCGATATTTTGCAGCTCAAGTAGTTGGCCAGTCTTGAGCGGGAGACTGAATGAAATAAAACGAAAAAATACGATGATATGTTCAAGAAAACCATATACGAAGGTCTGAGACCCCACCCCTAAAACACTTCGACTCGTCGATGTGATGTAAATTTGCTACGTGCGGTCACAGCTATGTTTTATTTCAGTCCTATTTAGTCCTCCCGTTGCATTCTTTGCTTCCTGGGTGGGCCAGACCAGGAAGCAAAGAATGCTTACGCTCTTTGCTTCCTGGGCCAGACTATCAATTTTACAAGCATAACAAGTGCTTATAAGCATATTCACACTTTTTTTTATCCAAATTTTATTTTAATACCTCATAGTTCCGGTATTTTATAAATTGAACCTAACCTAATATTTTTTTGTAAATGAACGCTGCAATATATCTGAAGGTAATTTGCCGGCAATGCAAAACTGTTATTTATTCATTAGTTAGAGCAGATTACTCTACGTACGCTGTTTTTGCCGTTTTACTGAGTGCATGCAGTACATAAACGGACAGAATACATCGTACTACTGTCATAAATTCACACTTATGTGCACTGCTGCTACGTCGCCGGTTGACAATAAGTGGCATCAAAACTTTTTTATGAAGTTCTACATAAGCAATATTATTACTAAAAATATAGGTAGTTGATACAAGTGGGCTCGTAATTGCAATCAATTTGCAATACAAATCTATGGTTATTCTGTATGTACGAAGTGGGGAGAACGTTCCAGGCAGTAGCAACGCACTGGTCACACGCCCAGTCAAGTGTGAAGCCCAACGAGCCTGTCATCAACATTTTCACTGAACTACTGATGGGCTCAAGCGAAGCGAAAGTTGTTAATGCGGACTTGCTTTAGCTATATAGCGTCAAAGATACATAGCTCTTGACTTTTGCGCCCAAACTATCCCAATATCTAAATGTATAGGAAAGAGCCCCTTAAGTACAGGAGATCGCCTGAGATTTGCCTACGACTGCGTCGACACGACGTCTCGTTGAGAAAAAAAGGCTCCGAACCCTCATCTTGCGGGTTGTAGTGCCGTTGCTCGTTACGTTGTTAGGAGTGGTGTCGGCTTCCGATTTCGGCTCATCACATTAACAACTTTCGTTCGGTTAAGCCTTTCAGTCGTTCAGTGAAAATGTAGCTGATAAGCTCGAGGGGCTTCGCATTTGACTGGGCGTGTGAAAGGTGGGTTGCTACTGCATAGAACGTTCTCCTAATACCAAATTAACAGAATACCATAGATTCGTAATGCAAATTGGTTGAAATTACGCGTGTACTTGCATCAACTTCTTAAGCAATTTTATTTATAATGCATGTTATTTATGTCGAACTTCAAAGAAATTAAAAAAAAGAAAACAGTTTTCATTGTTACCACTTACTGTCGATAGGCAAAGTACCTAACAGCAGTGTGCGAGGCTTTATTACGTAGTACGAAATACTTAGTTTTTAAAATTTTTAATACGTACTGTTTGCACCCAGTAAAACTGCAGAAAACAATGTACAGTATATAGCTTTAACTACAAAACAAAAACGTTGTAGGTTAGATTCACTTTATAAAATGTCTGAACTGTGAGGTTTTGAAATAAAATTTAGAAAAAACAGTGAGAATATGCTTATATGAGCAATTCTTTTGCTTGTATAAATTCATAGTTTAGGCAACCTGTCTCAATATGCCCTTATTTTTTGTACGTTATAGCAAGTGGCAGACCCACACTGCCACATTGGTCATAAAACATTTACCTAAGTTAGTAGCCGTGGCGCCATGGCTGCAACGTGATGCGCGTTTTACCGCAAATTTGTAGGATATTTGGAACATGTTCGCTTGTCTTTCGTTCATGTGTGTCTATATATGGAAACAACACTGTTTTATGCCCAAATTATGTATCAAAAAGCAATTGATTCAAGCATACCATAAAATGAAGCTCACCCGATGATCGCGTCGACGGCGTCGAAAATACAACCTGCTGGATTCTGCCGTCGCCCACAGTAGCTCAGTCAGTCGTCAGAGTACCGCCGTCGTTCGTTGGTCGACGGGCCGCCACGGCAACGAAATTTCTTATTGTGAATTCGGCTTAACACATGCACACAACATCTAGACCCCCGTAAACGCTCTATCAAAATCTCTGTGACGTCACCACTAGCACAGGCAAAGGAATACACGGACGTACAAGTTCTAAGCGCGTTATTTCGGCCGAGATCGTCGTGACGTCATCATTTTCTCACGGCAAGGTTGAAGAAATTTACACAACGCTGGTGTCATGGATACGAACGTGCAATTGAATGCAGACAATAGTGACATCATTGTTGTCGAGAATTTTTCCTCAAAAATGCTAAAGAAGTGCCCGTCTGCGTTCACGTGTCTGTGTCACTTACTTTTGTCTCACTGAGCCAGCAGCAACAACGCCATGAACGATTCCACGTACTAGTAGTAGATTTGATGGATGAAGTATATATCTTTAGCGTATTCTGTAGACATCCTATAAGGGTGACTCCCAGGGTGATCCATTTTAAAGTACGAGTATTATTTCTGGTGGGTGGTCACTAATGCAAACGATGCTCCTCTATACGCAAATCCACATCCGATTATGTTCCCGCGAACAAGTAAGTCTTCGACTTGCACGGGCTCTGCCACCAAGATGCTATTTTAAAATATGGGTCGTTTATTGCAGTTTGTACATTATGACGAGTGACAGTGGTCTTGCGCTGATGATGCCTCTTATATTTGGAATAGTTTAGAAGTTGCAGTGACTCGTGGTTTTACGGTGACATCCAGTCGCCGTTAGTTGTGGTCATGGGAAGTGACCGCCAAATTGAAAAGTTCATTATGTGACTGAGCAATTATTGCATTAGGGTGTATCCGCCTTAAGGCAGCCCTTCAGGAAATTAATTTGCTTGCTTCATCTAGAACATCCAACGAACTGATAGAGCTGGATAAAATTTCTATCCTGAATACAAACTTATGACTGAAACAAACAAGTGACATCATCGTCAGAACAAATTGTTGGGAAAATATTGAAGAAGTGCCCGTCTATGGGTTCATTTACTTGTGATCCTCATCACTCCACCACAGGGACGTACAAATTTTATTACTCGTATGCTGTCCCTAATAACTGTTCACAAACAACTGCAGGTTCAACAGTTAAAATATCAGATGTCTTAGCTTATTTTTGGTCAAATATAAACACATTCTGAACAACCGGTTAATAAAACAGTCCTCCTATCCGGTGTATTGGCCTTTATTGCTTAATTATACATAGCAAATTAGTGGACATTAGCTTAAATACACAGGCCAAAACTGTGTTCTTTCATATCTCCATGATAGACAGTTATATTTAAGCAACTTCCATGCCTGTGATGCACTTGCAATACCCACATTTTTTCTGTAAACATACGTTGAAGACACGCTTAACCCAGACAATCCATATCTTCGGTACATTTTCCTCTACTACGTATTGCTTAGATAATCGTAGCAGACGTCTGTTTAAACATACAATCCACGTCTCTATTATTCTCTACTACTACTTCTTCAAATAATCGAAAAAGACACCCGTTTAAACAGTTTGTCCACGTCCCCGATACAATCTGTGCTGCTTATTTATATATGCAAAGTAGACATCTGCTAAAATACAGTTCACGTCCCAGACACCTTCCCCACTATATACTTGTCATTATTGTTATTAGTAGCGGGACCCGTGAAATTTCCACGGTTAATGAATATGTATCTTTATTTTCTATTATGATCCATTCCTAAGCTACGCTATTACTATCCTTCTTAGTTCGACCTCATCCAGATTTGCAAACATAACTCCCTCCGTCTAAACTAAAGCACGTCACGTAACCCATGGCGAACTACGTCTGACGTATCGTAGTCTGTCTACCCTTACTCGTATTGATTAAAATAACGTCGAGTAAATCGTACTTCCTAACGCTTGCACATGATGCAAAGAAACTGCAATATATTATTAAGCAATGCTTTTTTGCATCTATTGGCACTTATTCCACTGTGATCATAACGCATCCATCACATGTGACCACACGGGATTCAGTATTTTGTTCCTGCGTTTTGTTTTCCACCTGTGTGTGTGTGTGTGCATGGTTTGTTTTGGCTCTAGATTCGGAGATATATTCAGTTCGTAATGCTCTTCAATCGTTTCAACTCACGCTTTATACTGTATTTCTCATAGGCTTTATAAGTTTTTTTTTATCACACATTTAACTACAGGATCTGTTGAAATTTCTTATATTTTTTACTTACGGTGAATGCGTTCAGAACTGACCGATTTATCAAAAGTTTTTTTGTTAAGCATTCCAGAGTAGTTTTATAAGTTATTTTAAGCCTCCATAAATAAGTAGTAAGCTTTTATAAGAGAGGAAAAGAAAGGAATATACAGAATGTCGATAGTCACGGGGAACCTATGCACGAAGGTGTTCCCAAACAGGATCAACGCGCGTGGGAACAGTAAGATGAAAAAGAAGAGGAAAAACAGACGAAAGTAATATCAGAAGGAGTATGAAATCGGAAGAAAGCAAAGTGGACACAGAAGACAGAAGTCCCGAAGGCCTAGCTAACGGCTAAGGTAAAACATTGCAGATTGCTATTTGATATCTCTTTTCCGTTAGCCTTTCTTTGACAGAGCTGTACCATTTACCGAACTCTGTATAAGTGAAGCAACTCATAAACGAATGAAAATGAGCAGAAAGTCACAAGAATTTTTGCACTGAAATTTACGGCTATATCTGCACGGTTTCGTATTTATATCAAAGCTCACTTATATCTTAGAATGTATGATGACACCCAGTCATATTCATATTGAAAGAATTTAGAAAGTCTTCTGGGATTTTGATACGAGAGAAGAGCAATCAACCTTTAACTACCGATACTTCAAGACTGAACAATGGAAGATGAGCTTACCATCAAACAGCAAATAGCAGGAGATCTGATGCATTCTCCACATCAGATATATTAAGCAGCTGATGAAGAGTGAAGAAGTACATTGATGAATATCTAGCGTTTTTTTTTTTTTTTTAGTCGATAGCAGAATACAACTCCTGTGCACTTTCTGAGCTCTGTTACCGATTTTTTTGAAATTTTGTTCCCCTGAAGACGGGCAACGTTTAATGGTCTGAAAGCTTCGGGTTACATATACATAAAGAACCCAGAAAACTTTTAGAACTATTTCACTATTAAGAAGTTCGTAGACTGGAAACCTGCGTTCTATATATATGCCTGAAGCCCAGTGAAATTTCAAGGAACTCGTCCATCGACTGGTGAGCTGGAATGAGGAGAGCTACAAAACAGAAGAGATAGCGCAAATTCCAGAGACCCAAGCTGCGTTTTCAACATCTGAGACCTGTATCATCTTAGTACATACAAAGAGCGAAAATTATGACTCGCAAAGATATGAAGCGCTCATCACTATTGGTGGCCAGGCTAAAATTGTACACCTATGCCGTCGATAAACGAAACAAAAACCAAGAAGCTCTAAAGAAAACAACGGTGGTTGAACTTCGTTCCAACGAAAATTAGAGCTTCTTGCAAATTGAAGTTCCCCAACCTTACACTGAAAAGCGTCGCGTACAGACACATTGACACACGGACGGACGGAGATTCAAGCAGATTATACACCAGACTGGCAATGTGACAATGGAGGAAAACTCCACAAGGTCTATAATCATAGTAAACATCCGCTTAATCGTACAGGCCACCTCTCTGAGTTCCCTCCGTCACTCGTTTAGATAGTCATAATGGACATTCGCTTCAACACGCAGTCCAAGTCTCTGACACACTCCCCGCTTCGTGAGGCGAAGAGGCAGTTGTCCTCATCACACTTGGCGGTGCGCGTGTCGGACATCCTCACCCGCTGGGAAGAGAAAGATCCCCCCGTCCAGAAGGCAGGGACGGCTCTCTGCGGCGCGGGACCAGCCGAGATGGTGTTCACCATAGCACAGATGCATGCCAGAATAAGAAGCAAATTTTTTGGATGCATTTTCGATGGGTAAAGGTAGTCTTCAATATCCTGGCAGTGTCGATCTTGAAGTTGCTTCAGAAGGCGGTTAGGTTTGTTCAAGATTCCTGCACAGATTAGAAAATGAATACGTCGATTTTTTTGTTATGCAATAATATACTTTCCTATTAACAGAATTAAGTGGCCGCAAGTGCTGACCTCTGAGTATTAGTTTCATTGACATAGGTACGTATAAAGTACATAGGCGTCGGTTGCACCTATACCTATATACGTGAGGGAAAAGTCTTTTTCAGCTGCTTACAGTGAGATCAAATTTTGTCGCATTTGATGAAGGTAAAGTGAACATAACGGCACACCTGAAGTAGAAATCCACTCGTGTTGGTTCGTACTGCAGGCAGATGCCCGCTGGTCCCAGGAGAGTGTACGGCTGAAGCCGACTACAGATTTTCAAACCGTCTCTACAGTAAGGTCTAAACGAGGTAATTACCCGAGTAACAATGAAGCTGGGCACTATGGAGGGGGGAGGAGCTAGGTGAGTAGTGTATAGTGTAGCGAATTACGCGTTTTTGAGGGTAGGTTCCCCTCGCGCCCCCCGGGTCATCGCGCCGCCCCTTCCGGTTTCCCAGGCCCCGCCCACTCCGGTTAGCGCCCCCCCTGACCCCCGCTAAACCGGTAGTGCATTGGCCGTTTCAAACCGGAAGCTCGCGCGCGAGGGTAGCCGCGAGGGTAGGTTACCCTCAAAAACAAGTATCTCATCGCCTTACCCACTACTTAGGTGGGAAAGCTACTGGAGCTCGTGAAGGCAGTCTCAATGCGACCCAGCTGCAGTTTTTTTTTAAGTTTTTGAGTAGATCTCACGTAGAATACCTAGTGCCTGCCCACACACATCGCAGATGGGCCCCAGTTGGTGCATATCACATGAGCTGGGGCCAGTCCAATTAATTTCCTAAATTGTACCGAATTACAGCCCAGTGGAGCGCACATGGAAAGCCTATATGGGTCCAGGTTACTTTTAAAAACTTTTTTTGGGTGGGTTTCTAGTGGGAAGGCCGGAAATCACTCACGGATATCCTAGAAGGCTCAATTGGTGTAGCTAGCCCATTTGATCGCCAAGAGGTCGCATCCATCGGTTGCCCACTAAATCCTTGCCGGAGCTATGTAGGAATCTACTCTACGACTGCCACCCTTGCCACTTTCCTTACCATGGTGCTTTACCTACCCACATATGAAGATCTAAGTTGATGGCATATCAGATCATTGATAAAGCTCTCCAATTATATTCGTTATATAATTAAACTGCTCTGAGCTTGAAGAGAACATGTTTTTTGATGACGTATTGTGTCTTAATGTAGGGTCTGGTGTCATGATTAGATAATATAGAATATAGCTTAGTAGTGGGAAGCCAATTTGTTACGCATGTGGAAAGCACTAGACGTTGCCCACATTGAGGAAGCCAACATGGGCCTGATGTGAAAAAAGTCAAAATTTTGCTAATACGGGATATAACTCAGAAGTACATTTGTTACATAGACCCACAGTTGAAAAACCTATATGAGCCTACTTGGGAATGATATGGGAAGACAATATCCCTCATCATGCTCAATGTGGGATTGCAGTGGAGTAGCCCATATATTACTCAGTTTGCACCCCCAATCTTTTCCCACATTTGAAAAACCTACCTGATCCCACATGGGTCTGATATAAAAACTTACAATATTGCTGATGAGGGACTTAACTGGGGAGCCTATTGATCACCGTACATTGCCCATATTGGAATAACCGGCATGAGCTCAACATGAATTTGGTGTAGGAAAGCCCACAATAACGAACGTGGGATATAACTGGGAAGTTTACTTGCTACCTACTGTATGTGGGAATCACCATACGTTGCCCACCTTGGGTAAACTGACATTGGTCTTGTATAGGAAGACCCACAATATGTATTGCAAATGTGGGATGCAGCTGGGCGTCCATATTTTACCCACGTTTGAATCCTCTAACTAGGCCCACAGCAGGAGAAATCAACGTGTGTCCATTTGAGTGTGAAGTGGGATGACCTATCATCATTCTTATCTCTGATACGGCTGGGAGGCCCATTTTCTAAGCATATTGAAAACATCTCCTTTGCCCTAGGTGGAAATGCCGTACTGCCCGAGGTGTTCATAATATGGTGTTGCCATTGTAGGCATCCAGTAACACCCCACACTGCACGCATCTGTATCCAGCAGTGGCCCATCTTCTGACCTCATACCTCTGTGGGGCCCACCGTCCACGAGTCGTTGCTCGGGTGAAGCCTCAGGAAGGCAAGCACAGCAAGAATTTATCTGTATGGCGGACATATTCAAGCCTCGACAAGAGCGTGTGCGAACTAGCATGACAAGCTAACCTCCTGTCACTCTGAGTATAAAAAAATTTCAAAGCCACATGCATCCTGGACACACACTGCTGACATATTTTTTCGTTTATGCTATTTTCATCATGGGCGTGTGTGATCTTGAATAAATGCCTACACTAGTGTATCTCGCCGGTAAAAATATAGACAAGGACATTGCACTGACAGCTCTTCAATATTCACGGCCGTGGTCGAGAGTATGCAATACGTCGTTGCTGAAGTGCAGCCCAGGCTTAAACCTATAATAGAAGGCTGTACTACTTCACTATAGAGGCTCTTTTTCTAAGGAATACAAGAGGACAAAGAACCCCTATAGGAAAGTGACAGCCACATGTTGTGAAACATTCCCTGTGCAACAGCAATTATCCAAGTTACGGGTGGACCAGAAAACAAAGAGCGTAACGGGAGGGCTCAAGTGAAATCTTCATCGAAAAGTAACGTCATCAATGACGTCACATCGACGAACGCTGTAGCTGAACAGCCTGTGAGTATTTTTATCTAAATTCGCTGCAAAGTTGTCAAGTGTAAACTTCAAGCCATTAAATATATAAACAAATAAGTAGAATATATGCTAATTGACCAAAAAAATGACGATCATTATTGGAAAATTATAGTAGAGACTGGTAGAGGCTCCTACAACTTCAGAAGCAAATCTGGGGCTTGGATGGCGTCCTGATTTAACTTCTTTGAAGTGAAACGATATTTCCACTTCAAATTCAATTCGTGCTGCTCTTTACAAAAAAATATAACATATCGCTGTCTTTTCGATCTAAGCCACGCAACGTCCCATTCCTGAGTGGTCAGCTACTTGAGCTACACCCATACTCACAACACGGTAATATGGTTTTCGTCAGTTACAGGAAGTTAAAGTAGCTACTCTCCTTATGGTTCCCTCCCTCCACGCATATAGGACTACTTATAACTTTGGCTAAGACTTGGAACCAAAGCAACGGCAACCTGAGGTCTCTCCCTCAAATGCTCCGATTCGTCGATTTGACGTCATACGCCGTCATGCGGTCATAGTTAAGTTTCGTTTTAGTCCATTTGAGTTCTCCCGTTAAAATTGAATCTCTGCTGCCTGGTTTAAACTGACCATTATAACGATCTATGTCAATGTCCTAACAGTGACAGACAATAAACAGATAATATAATAAACAAGAGAATCATTCTGAGAGCGTATAGATCGCCAAGCAATGCAATGTTAACGAAAAGTTCAAATTTGTCCTGAATGCAGGATCTTCTTGATTATAACCGTAATTGGGTCATATATTCTTCGTAACATTTATAGTAGTTCCTGCAAAGTTTGTGAAGATTCGTCCCAATTTTTTTTTTTGTTATATTCTGACAAAAAAATCGATAAACACGGATTCAAACACCCAAACTCAGCCAGTCTCATAGTCCTTTACTTTTTTGCAAATTTCCTAAATGTCCATTTATTACTTTTTGAGTTACTTTGTTGACATGCAGTAAGACAAACATACTTTTTTGGCGATTGCGTTTTACCAATGCGCGCTGTAACTGCTTTAAACAATCATCACAAATTAGAACATTTTGCACCCGTTTAAACCAAACTTGTAACACAGTTAACCATTGTGCAAAACTACTGAAACAGTTATGCAAAACATTTAAACTGTTCGGTCTGAAATTCAGGACTGCTGACCGTTGTGAGCTGCAGGATAACACGCATGTATAACTTAAACGTTAATTCATATGCCTCTCAGACTTAAACAGCTATGCATGCAAAACGTTTAAACTGTTGACAGTTAAAACGTTTTGCTCACCGTAACTGTTTAAATAGTTTTGAAAAATGGTTAACTGTTATACAGATTTGGTCTAAATGGGCGCAAAACGTTTAAATTTGTGGTGATTGTTTAAAGCAATTAGAGTATTGGTAAAACGCAAACGGGAAAAAGAGTGCAGTCAAATAGACAAAATTAAGAAGTTACAGATCATCACGAAAATTTGGTCATTTGCTCTTCGCAACATTCCTCACACATCCTGCGAATTTTGCCGAACTTCGAAAATAACATTCTGAGTTACGTCGCAAAAAAAGTTAGACAAACATACAAACCAAAGGTGGAATGGATCTTGAATAAAGGTAATCATCGGTTACTCCTAATATACCTAGCAATTTCTGTAAATTTCATGAAGATCCGTCCTTACCTTATCAAGTTATCTTGGTGACATAGACAGACAAAAAGACAAATAAAGACCAGACGGGCATGCAAACTTCGACAAAGACAGAACCTCCTTGGCGGAGGTTATAAAGTTATAAATGAACAGACAAATAAGAGCTACACAATAGACAGTATTACAGAGTACATAGTAGTCTATGTACAATGCAAAACACGATAAAAATTACCCAGGGGTAAGATTTTCGCCGGTATTAAAGCAGTCAGAATAAATTAGGTACGTTACTTGTTTGATGGCCTTAATTACGGGTGAACAGACTGTCCATTAGTGTAAAGCGAGATGCCAAACTGTGAATCTTCTGCCTAAATATGTTTGCCTATGTTAGCTTTGAGAATGGATTCACCAGAGTGCTGCGCCCCTAAAATGTTGGAATGTTGGACACTGAATCTAGATAAAAAAATACATGCTCTATTATTACTGTTATGAATATTTCACAGCAATGACGCAATCCCGCTGAGTCACAGTCTTCTGTACACACCTGCCGCTTCTGTGGCGCCTACAGCTAGTCGTGGGACAAGGTTAGGTGATGTCACCTCCCAGAGGTTGAATGAGCTTGAGAGCTGCCATACATAGCGCATATATATCTTTTTACACGGATTTAAAAATACAGTGATAGATTACATTCATTAATATGCTATATATTATATCTTAGATAGTAATTTTTTCGCTATTAATCGGTTTGGTGCAAAAGTAATGTCCGATTTCCAATAAAAATTGTTCAAACCGAATTTATTAATTTTTAACCTCTACTTGTAGATATAAAGTAACTTTATGCTTGATCTGTATCATTTTTATTGGGGGGATTACATAATGTTTGCCCATAATTTTCATAACTTTAGATGTCGTAATCATAAGAATTCCTGTCGCAAATCCTGATAATTACGACCCTCCTAATAACAATCATGTCTTTAGTGGTTGTCAAAAAGCTGCAATCAGTATCGGTATATTATTAGGAAAAACATTGGAAGCTAACATCGTGACGCCCATATACCTAGTGATAGGTCATTTAATAATTTACGCGTCATAACAAATTAATTGGACGGTTCTTTACTAAAAGCAGTTCAATCTCAAACAATTGCTCGCCAGGTGAAGCAAGCCTGTACAAATCTTGTACAAATTATAAAACGCTCGACTCAGCGTAGGGATAGTGCGTTGATTAACGGGCGGTCCGAAGCAGAGGACAACTGCGAGGGTGTCAGGTTCGAAAAAGGGTCATGCAGGTCCATGTCTGTGACAACCTGTGGTCGCTAAAATTTTAGGTGCTGGAGGAAAAGCAAAATGTTAACCAAGCTTGAGTTTCGCCGTTCGCAAGTCAAACGAAGCGTGAAAGGCAGCTCGTAACCGATATTTTTGTAAGGAGTCTACAGTTTTACTTATTTTTCTTGGTTAGGATCAAGGGACACATAAAGGAGGGGCCTCCTCTACAAGGGAAGCCACCAATGAGGGTTCTCGTGGGAAGTTTTAAGAGGAAGTTCTCGATGACGTCATCAGAGCAGTGACGAATAAGCATATGTAGGAGGGGACGTTTTTACGATAGAAATGTGTGCATTGGACGATGCGGGTTGAGGGGGTTGAACCTGACTTGTCGAGGGTTTAACCCGTTGGAACGGAATTAGTCAGTTTTGAGGTTGCAGGGCCGACAGGCAGTCGCCCTCCAGCTCGTTCCGCTGGCCTCTATTTTTATACACTTAGTAGAGTGCATTAGCGCTGTCATGGTCTCATTTGCCATGACCATTTATCACCCTGTAATGAATTGTAACTGAGTCATCTTATGTGACTACAACTGTCACAGTGATTCCAAAAATACAAAAGATGAACAACCAATAATGAGTCGTCAATGAAGCCTTTTTTACGTAAATTCAAGAAGCTCTATTTCGGAACAAAATACCCTTCATTATATCTTTCAAAAAGTCATCAACAGCAGCAACATCAACACGACATAGCCCCATTATTGCCCCACCTAATTCGACGAACTTCATGATACATGATACATGTGCGGCAGCAAAATCTATTCAGAATGCAGTACATACAAAAAGGGAAGAAGTTACAGGAGGTGGTTTTCTCGCTTCCGAAGTGGTGACTGATTTAATTTTGACAGAAAAGTGAAAATGATAAAGAGCTTGATTCCGCATTACTGGAAGCATTTTTTTAGGGAACTCTACCATTACCATTAAGGAACTTACAGACCACCTAAATTAGGGAGTAATAATATGTAACGGGAGAACCAGACAGACATACGTAGAAAACGAATGCGCATGAAATAACGTTTTTTCGCACCAAGCAGCTGCAGCACACGCTCAACATTAAGTGTATAAAATTATTGTATTATCAATATTGAAGTGCTCTATCTATGCTTTTCTTATAAAACGTAGTATAGTTCCTGACTGCATCTTATAGGTAACGTATATATGCTAAAAAATTATATGGAAGAAAATGAGCAGCTATAGCGCTGCGGCTACTTGGTCTGAAAAAACATCATTTCACTCGAGTTTTTTTTTTTTTTTCGTATGTCTCCCGTTATTATTACTTTCTGACCTAAATGTAGCCCATTCGAACGTGGTACGCTAACTTAAACATATTTTTACCTTATATTTTCTTAATCGAACATTACTTTCGCACCAATCTCATACATCATTGTATATTCATTTTATATAAGTAAAATAGGGAATCAAACCAAGACTTGAACCGAGGACCTCCAGCTTACCACGTCGATACTAAAACCAATCAAAGGCGACTGAAAGCAAAGCAAGCACACGTAGTGCCTGCACAGCCAGTCGCGTTGTAACATCAATTAAGCTATAGAACCGTACGTGTATGTGCATATTCATTACAACTTAAAAGTTAGTTGGATCGTGATTAGAAGCAAAAACACATATCAGGAATAGTTATCCACGTGTGTAGGTTGCCACAAGAAACACAGCTTCCAGAATCATGAGTGAGAACAGCCTCTCCATGTCTGATGACTGATCCAAGACCCAAAATAAAAAGGCCGCGCTTTAAGTATATCCTTATTACTAGAGTTTTTACAGTAGCAGTCATAAGTCACATTGTACCTAATTAGAACTGTCGTGGTTTTATACCATAATGTTATTGTAGTTTTATTCTGTTCATGGTTCTGTCTGTCCTTTTCTCGTCTGCACGCTATACCGGGGACGCATTAGGCACTCGTACGCCAAACCTGATGCTCGGACGTCAGGCTCGCAGCCTCAGTCGCAGGCAGTCAGGATAGACACTGAGTCTGAAAGTCGGTAGCATGTACGAGTACGAGTACGACGTGTGACGGTGCGAGCTGCACGTCCGCTCGATAAAGTTGAGCGTGCGCTTGCATTATTGACGGGGCGAATACCCGCGTCTGCATTGGGGGATATCCGCACATCTTTTGAACCTCCGCATTTCCATTCTCAGATTTTGATGTTGAAATGGTAACATCCGTAATCGCATCCGTGAATGTCAGAACTGTAATATCCGCTAAAAAATCCGCATCCGCGGTTGTCCAAAAATTTACATTCGACACGTTACTAGTTTTCATAGTGCGGCCTCGGCATTAGATTAAGAAAACAACGCATCAATGATACCAACCTGCTCAGAAACAGCAGAGAGGCGGTGCGTGTCCACAGTTCACTTACTACAGAAGTTACGTCAGACAATGGAGACTACAATTTGCAGCATAGTGACGTCACACAAAAGTGTATCAGCCAATAGCGTCACTCCTCTTGCAGCAAGGAATCTTGGATAATTTCACAATGGCGTGTGTGCGAGAGCCGAAGTGTACGTCGCGATTGTTTATTATTTAAACGTTTGTAAAATTGATCAATTGTAGTTTATTGTGCTTTCAGGTATGTATTTCTACTTTATCACCTGTTGTAATGCAAAGTAATCTTAGTCAATGGAAATCGTCTGATTTTGTTTTTTTTAACCTATGCGAATCATTCTATTTGGCGTAAAGCATTCACTTTTACTTAGGTAAACATTTTCGAATGATTTCCTCAGTTCTTATCATGGCGCTGGAAATCAAGATGCAATACAATATAACATCAAATCTGTGGTCTATTATTTTTCTTCATTTATGTTATTAAGTATACGGGTAGTTCCCATTTGAGGTAATACAAGATAAACCATTTGCGGTATAGTCTTTCTGGTATACAGTAGTACAACGACTGTCAACAAGCAGTCCGGCATGATCGTGGCCTCACTTGTTTACATCAGCATAGGGGAATTGCCCAACTGCCGAACTAACCCTATTTCCGAACAAACATCATTATTTGGTAGGTTTATTACACAAATCTATCAAATCATGACTGTTGTTTGGAATATGGTTAGTTTGGTAATTGGGTAATTCCCCTAGTGATATGATGGTCGCCCATTGGCTGAAATTGACGTCAGTCACGGCGGTCGCTGATTGGCTAAAATTGGCCACCAGGGTGTTCGCTTAGAGCTGACATAGCTATCTGTAATAAATGAACTGTGTTCGTGACTTAGCATGGAACAAATTCACACTTCGTATCATCATACGACTGCCTACATATGAATTTAAGGATAGATGAAGAACAAAGCATTTGTTCTTAGAAAGTTCCTAACATTCAGGAACAAAACCGATTTCAACTTACTGAATAACATCAGGAGAAATTGCTTCAACGCACTGAATAACAGCAGCAATCATGACTTCAATTAAATGAGCAGCGCCATAAAAAGAAAGAGAGAGAAAAAAAGAATGTCAGCTCGCTGTTTACCAACAGAAAAAATAATATTTCAACTCACTCAGTACTCACCACAAAATAAGTGAAAGTCAATCACTGACTACCACAGCTCACAAGAAACAAATTAGATTTTTCTATGTTTCAAAAAATATAACTCACTGCTTACTAGTAAAACAGAGACTCTTCTCTAACCCTCCGGATACCAGTGGCACAACGTTCTAACTCTGAGCCACTAGAACACTTCCGATACAAACTTGCGTGTAAAAAAAACTGCGAGTGAGTTTCCAGTCATCACTTACCTCACAGGCACTGCTATGTTGCCGCTGCGGCAGCAAGATGGCGTCTGGAGCACGGATGTTCTATAGGTCTGGAGTCCAGGATTAAAAATCACTCTTTATACATGCAGGTGACACCAGGGTGATGCAGCAGGCACGCAATGACTGGACCGAGCCACAGTTCATTTAATGCCACAGTTCGTTTACTTTACTTTATTCAGTGAACTGTAACCGGGCGTCTGGTTGATTCCTGTACCTCTTATTTGCTTGGGAATGTTGTGAACTGCGAAAGATGCTAAAATGTGATGCAGTGTCATAACATTTAATAGATTTATTAGTTACTCTTCTTCTTCAGAAGTTTTTCGCTCGGAATTGTAGGCTAAAACACTAAATACAACGGACCTGCACAGAGATATTTCATCAATAAGTTTGTAAAATAACTGCTCAGAATTATTAGAATGTAATTTTTACGAAGAACCTGCATCAAATTAATTTATTAGCCAATTCGCGTGTAATTTTGAGACTAAAATGTTTAGCAAAGCCTTAGTTGTTCACGGATATTTAACTTATTAATTTTCAACCTTGTTCCCTCGGAATCATTGAATATATTACTGCATACATTGATTGCTTATTTTTGTCGCATGCTGCTTGGCCAGGCAGCGATGCTAACGAAACCGAACCATGACGTGACGAGTATACTAGGACTGTTGATCCCCGCGTTTCGAGAAAGGCAGTTAAATTGGCCTTTTATTTATTTATCTCATTGAACTTGTAATGCTAAAAAAGTAAACATGTACCGTGATATGAGTAATTTACAGCTCAATCTGAAATCTTCAACACCTCTGTGTTTTTACATTATGTCCGACCGCAGACGTATCGCGTCACCTGTCCGATTTCGATGTCTGGCGCTGCTCC
>LQNS02276930.1:1925979-1941783 GCA_001587735.2 Parhyale hawaiensis | reverse complement strand
CACACCCCATATGGGAAATTTGCATTCATTGGTGCCGCTGCTTCAGGACTTGAAGACCCAGAACTTGAACATGTTAGGCGCGACTGTGTACTGCGAGTCTGCCTTTTATTTCATTTCGTGCTGGCTTTGCGATCGCGCCTACCATGCTCAAATCCACGGGTTCTAATTCTTACGGTCCCCTAATGTACACATATATGTATACAGTATATATTTTATAGTACAATTATTATTCTCTTGAAACAGGCATGTTTTCGACTCTTTTCAAATACCATAGCAGACCCGCTACTGAAGCCACCTATTACTCGAAAAAAATAGGTGAGCAGTACTGTATATGCCAAAGTATCAGAATTGTATCAGATAGCGCCTCATTTCTTTAAGATCTGTCGTTGTTCTTCCAACGCCTGAGTCGAATTGTGGACGTGTGAGAGGGCTGGCCAGTCAGCGAGTATAACACTCGATCGCTTCATTTCTTCAAAATTTATCATGTAAAAAACCTTAGGCATTCATATTACCATGTCATTGAAGGTTGGAAACAGAGATTAATAAGAACACCGCTTTTAATGGCATCCTAATTTTATCATAAACGACCTAACGGCAACGCCCAGCGATTAGTACCCTTTCAGCGCACGAAGTCATACTATTATGCCTGTAGCCGTTTTAGGCTATTCATCCCTTCCTGACAGAACTTTTCATTAGACGTTCAACAAATCATATTTAATGATCGAATTGTTATTGTAAAAGGAAAATTAAAACCAATTCAAAGCAGAAGTCTCTGTTAATTTCCAAAAAAGCGACATCCTAAAACATAAGGTTAAGCCCAAACAAAGTGTCGTATACATTTAGGCGCCAATAGGTTGTGTTTTAACAGCTAGAGTGCATGGGACCGATCTGGTGAGTCATTAACCTTACAAAGGGAGACCCCTATATATAGCGAGGAGTTATAACGGGAGAGGTGAAGCGCAATGTACCACAGCCTAATGATTTGCTAATAAATTCATTATTTATTGGTATTTCGAATAAAAAATCACCAGGCATATTCTTCAGACATTCATACATGTGTTGTTGAGATATAACTAGATTCATCAATTCAATGGTAAATTATAATTAGACAGCACAAAATTAACCTTTCTAAGAGAATGGTAGAAAGCATACAGCCATATACATTTTGTACGATAACCAATGCAGGCAGTGTGCATGTGTTCGGGAACTGTGGTGTGCCTGCTGTATTGCTGGGACTGTGTCTACGTACGCAGAACAATCAATGTACTACGAGTGTACACAACAATATCCATTCAGTGATGCCGTATATAATGGACAGCGACTACACTGATGTAGCCTCGTTTAGCTAAGGCGGTCATATTTATTATTAATAATGTGCATAAAGCTTCTTTATCCATCAGTAATTATAACCCTGGGATGAAGTTACATGGAGATACACAGAATAAACAGAAGTTGAAACGTACGGGGCTGCCGGCCGTACGAATGCAGGGTGCGGTTTACTATAGCGCGGGTCTCCCTTTATAGCTATGTACCATTTATCATAAAATCTATGGTATTTTCACTTATGCATGGTATTTTCAGTCAAATTTTTACACAAAACATCAAAATTGCCATTTTATAAAAAGTCACAAATTTCCAGTAACTCAACTGAAATTTGAAAGCAATAAAAATGCAAATTTCTGCAGGGTGAGGTGCAATACACCTCAGGTCTCCCTTTGTAGGGTCAACGCATGTAATAACGGGCTTATACGCCCCACACCAGCCCGCAGAGCAAGGGTTAACGCAGTCACTTGAAATATGCAGAGTCATGAAGCCTTACTGAAATTATTCAATCGTGCCGTGAAATTATGCAGCGGTGCTGGAGAAACTCTTGTAAATATCGCAGAGTATGTGGCGTGTTACATCGACATGAATTACTATTCCATGTGATGTGGACTTTTACCACCTTGCGGATGAGTCCACCTGATTACGCATGATCCGCGGGTTTTTGCGACCACTTTTTGGCGTGATTGTGATAGCAATCAACCGTGATCAGTGGTGAAAATTGATCACAGTGGGATTTCCTCCGCAGGCTAATCATGCGTGATCAAAGAATGTTTCCATCCGTTGGAGAAGTAAAATTTGAAAATTTGAAATGCAATGTCGTGATGTTTTCTTATATTTAGGGATAAATTGAATAATGTTATTGTGATTATTTGCAATATTGATTTCCAGAATTGTAGCTTCGTTAGTTTAGGCCTGTGTATGGTTAAAATGCATTAAAAACTGCTAGTTCACTTATGCATTGACTTCAAAGTAAATAGACGTTTCTAAGAAATCCATTCCCCACCATTTTCCGTAAAAATAGGATAGAAATCTGTTTTTCGAAAATAGATATGGCGTCTCTGGTTTGTTTACAAAATCATTGAGCGTTTTTGTGCTCTTCACTGATCACGATGATCATGATCACGGTGATTCTGATCACGAGCGTGGCCACAAAAAACGCCTTTAGGCATCCATGCTCTATGCAAATTTTAAAGGAAGGCACAAATTTATTTCTGCCAGGCTTTGAAAAGAACTGCGGAAACCAAACGGCCAGTCTACAAGCTACACTTAATAAACGTGTTCCCTCATCCAGTCATCTGAATGTTTTATTGCGTCATGGTATACTCAACTGGGTGTACGCCAGGTGAGCTACAAAAAATTATCAAAATATTAGCCTTCAAATCCGTTTACTCGGCAAGTGTCATGAGGCAAATTACGGACATTTCGAATTTGGAGTGAAATATAACTCAGAAACCACTAGAGTTTTTTTTGCTGTTTGGAAGAGCGAATACGTTCAAAAGACTAGCGTGTTGACAGGCCTTACTAACTATCAGCAGCGCACAATGTTATAAAATGATCATACCGGGAAACTTGGCGCAAAAAATTGAATATATATATATATATATAAAAGTGTAAATGAAGCATGTGTAACAGACATGTATAGAACAGCAGAAGCAAAATACCATCACCCATATACTCATGGCACAAGCAACAGAAAGTTCTCTCTCAAGAATAAATTTGTGCTCATCTATACATAGGAGCACAGAAATCGCATGGGAGAAGAAAACTGATATCGGACATGCATGGCATCATATGCTTATTGCTCAGCTACCGTATTAGTAGAAGTTGTACCTTGTAGACATGATCAGCAACAGGTCGACGGCTTAAACGTCTAATGCTGATATGCCTTGTAATTTGAACTTAGATATTGGAGAAGAAATGAGACAAACCCTTTTCTTATTTTGAAAATACTCAGCCAATGGCAGAAAAGCCATGTTTGTGTTCTAAGAACAAGCTCTCAGCTCTAATTATTCATTACTAGACAAACAATCTCCGGATTTTGAAGGTATAAAGACATTATCTATCGTTAACAGAAATGCATATTATGTCGATGACATTGTTTGGGTTTTCTTAGTCAAATTCCGTTCTATTCGCTAACTTGAAGTGTTCTCCAAGTGCACCTGCAGCAAGCCAGCGTCCGTTTATCGCCGTCGCATTGATTATAATTATAATCAATCCGACGGTGATAAACGGACGCTATTATTGTCTATCTTGGCGTAAAACCAACGATTATTATAGAAAATTGCCGCTGCAGCCAGCGGTATAGAGCTAGTTTACCGTCCAAAACTGCAGTTTTTGAGAATTTGTTGCTTTTGATAATAATCGCCCGAGTACTTCTATAATAGCAAAGATTAGCGATTGGGAAATGAGTACCATGTAAATGTGTGTTCACTGTTAATTATCTTAGCTGTGAAATTGAGGACTTACGGCTAGCACACTCGTATTCAAATATTTTGATAATGAATAAACAACACAGCTGGCAACATTCGTTGCAATACATTATTGGAGAACATAGTAACGATAAAAGCATGAATAAGATTCTTAGTACTGGCAGATGATTATAAAGTATATACCAACAGCAAATAATTACGAAAAAATGACGATAAATACGTAAATTTTTCACCAAAAATTCATGACAATACGTATTTATAACTGGCAGTCACATGATAAAATCTAATATGTGATTTTAAACAGTGAAAATGATCGATTTATTTGCGATTGAACGAGTCTAGGATATGTTGATATATGACTTTTTCCTCATTTAATTTGAAGGGAAACGTTACCTCGAGTCGGTTTTTGTATTGCACCTTACACCGACTGCCAAGCACGATTTTCGTTGGCTGTGTCAGCATAGCGCCGACTCAACTAATCCGCTTTTGTTGACGTGGACACGGCCTCAGCCTGCTCATTAGTGAACGGTACAATGAAATAGTGGAAAGGCATTGCTAGTATCGCAATTTTTACACTGCAGGTAGCGCCATTGCAGTCTGAAGCTTCGACTGTCCCTCTAATTCTGAAAGAGTTTAACTTTGCAAAGACTTCTTTTGTAGAATTGTTAGCGGGATTGTCGATCTCTTGTAGTCCCCCTCTCAGTCACGAAAGCAAAACCTGATTATATGAGGTGACTTTCTGCTAGCAGCGGCGCCGACGGAAGTCTAACGTGGGCTCCCGACTTTTAAGTGCTCTATATTCTGTGACTTCCAACGGCCACGGCCGGGCGTGAATAACAGGCAAAGAAAACGAAAACCTTCCGTTTACTGTGGTAACAGGTTAGCAACAAGCAATCGATCCCCCCCCCTCCCTCCCAGGAAATAGCAGAGAATGCCCAAACACACAATTTGCAGTCGGGCATTAAAAATCAAGGAACAACTAGAAATTAATTTTTTGTTATCAAGTTAACAACAGTAGACTGAATTCGTTTCTGAATTATAATAACAGATAGTAAAGATCAAGCAATAACGTAATTGTTCGCTCTTGAATTTTGGTGGCAGCTAATCAAACAATCGCATACTAAATTCAGTTCACTCTTGAATTTTGGTGACCGCTAGTCAAGATCAAGTAATAGCAGACCAACAATCACCGACGTTTGAAGGTATCGGCGCAATATCAGGCAAGAGCAGAAACATATAATCGCGTTACTTGGAAATCAAGCAGCTGATATCAAGGGTGCAGTCACCGCTGGTAGTGGCCATCAGGCATTTCGATTCGTCACATTTGCCCGTCTCTGTGTCCACGAGTCTTACCGAAAAGTTTAGGTTTCCCGTTGCTTTGTTTTTTGAAGCTGGTGCCGAGAGCACCACGGTGCTCAACAAATACAACAAAAGAGTAACATATTTACACAGTTTAGATACAGAAAACATTCTGATGGAAGTGCTCCAAACTCTCTCCGTTACTACGTAAAAAAATGTTTGGCAGGGTCTGGCGATAACTTCTGTTAACAGGCCGTAACGTACCACAGTAACATAGGTTATTTCTGCTAATTTTTCCTCTTTTTTTTTTGTCTTAAAAGTCCTTTAGTAATCAGTTTTTCAATGCTTTGCCAAATAGAGAAGTGGGTGTGGCACTGCCAAATCTTGTCTTACCAATGGTTATTGCAGACTTTGCACAGCCTAGTAGAGTTGCAGGCAGCGTTTTCTATTTTCAATAATGAATGTAGTAGACGTCCTGTCATTAATCGCGTTGTCAAACGTTGTGAGGTACGGCTTGCTCTGGTAGAGATTGCCTTTCCAAACCAAGTCTTGCTAGTTTCGACTTTATTGAGGTGTCTTGCCGATAGCGGAACTCTGGTTCAAACCTAGGGATGAAACCAGAATAGGTTAGATAGTGAACAATGGATGGACTACTTATTTGGTATTTCTCAGGGAAGATAAGTGGCGGTGATAGTAGGGACAATTCAGTACTTTGCCATTACTAAAACAGAATAAAAGCAAATACTCGTAACAGATAGGCAAAGGATCACCAATTTCTAGATAGTAGGGGAAACCTATGTTCTTTAATCCCAGTTCGTGTAGCATGATAATAATAATAATAATTAGAGAAGCGATATGAGAGCGGAGTGCCTACCTCTGTACAGCAATGCAAATGTGAACGAAAATTGAAACTGGTTCTGATTCCAAAATTTTTTATTCATTGCCAAAATTGGTTTATTCGATAGTTCCTCCCGACATTCCCAAATGTTCTTGTAAATTTCTCGAAGATTCGCCCCTAACTTTTTCAATGGTATTTTGACAAACGCAAGAACACAAACACTGAAACAAACACACAAACGGATGAATAAATCATCACTAATGTTTGGTCATCTGTGCCTTGCAACCATCTTAATAGTTCCTGAACAAACATTCGTTCTTTACTTTTTTGGGTTATATTGCTGATAAAAGAGTAAAAAAACTTGGAGTCAAAGAGAGATAAACTTTTGTCGCTTGCCTCTCGAAACATTGCTAATATACAGTATATTATTATACTGAAGTGCTACCAATAATTTATATTGGCAGTACAATTCAAAAAGTTGATCCTCCGTTGAACTGTTCTATGAAAGTCGCATGATTAATTCTTTAAAATAAGGTGGGGTATATACCAATGTTAGAGCAAGAAATAATATGTATTATCTCATTTGCAATTGGTTAAGAATATTTAATAGTATTTTTAAACTAATCATTATGAGATCACTTGATTAACTCAACACCTAATTACCTTCATCGTCAGGAAATCACTTCAAAATTCTGAATTACCTTAACCTACTCAATGACCTTAGAGTTAATAATAAAAATTCGTAATACCAAATCACCCGAAATGAAATTCACACCTTGCAAAGACATGCTTTTGACAATTATCAATATATCTCTACACCAAATTCAAGTTTTCACGATTCATCGGAATTCGATCTAACAACAGAAGCGTATAATTCCAAGTCGTACTATACTTTCCAAGCATTTTAATAAAGTTCAATAGATATCTTATTCTCTTAGTAGTTCAGGAGAAACGATTTCCATTGCATGATTTGATTGTTCTAGCAAAATCCTACATTCCCTCTTTTAAATTTTTATCCGATGATATGTAGTCAACACTAGCTTGTAATAGTAAAATCTTATTTATTTTTAAGTTCTTTGTTCATATTCGTTATGCCAATTTCTTACTTGTCTAGGAGATGCAATTCCTTCTTTTAAAATTTCTGGAAGTGTGTGACGGTGATGAGGAGAGTGCGACTCTTGTTCAAACTTTCTGGAGAGCTTGCACCTGGTTCCAGTAGTGGCCCTTTCCCTTCAGCAGCTGCCGACTGTCTGATGGATTGTCCTCGGACGGACCTGGGCAGAGGTCACCCGATACCTTTTGGCCACCTGTGACCTCGCCTGGGCACCTTGCCTGGGTTCAGGTCCAATGAAGAGCATCTTCCGGATCTGCTGAAGCTGGATGATTGGCTTGTCCAAGAGCATGCCGTGGTTAGGGATGTAACATTTTAGTTAAAGCTATGTTTGTTTTTGATGGCAGATTTCATTGGGTTACCAACGCCAAGCGAAACAATACGTTTCAGGAAAGTTAGATGAATTGTGAATTTTCCCGAGGACTTGATGGTTAGCTAGAGTTCAGAATAAGTAGCACTTACTTACGAGTCATAAAATTTGAGACACATGACCGTCTTCATAAGAACATCTTAAGATTATGGCTTACTACTCAAGCGGCCGATAGCCGAATCGGTGTCGATGTATCGGTCGTGTAACATTTAACTTGCTAGTATTAAAGGTTCAGTGCTCCAAGGGACAGTACTCCGTGAAGCACGAATCAACGAAAAAAACCCACATCACATTAAGCAAATGAAAATGTTTGAAAGCTCTAGGTACTGCTGTGAAAAAGCATCTTTGCTGTAACGGACAGCTTGAAGCTTCTGACCATTTCAAATCTCAAAATACTCAAAGGTATTTTTTTTTTAATGTCACGACACTGAACAGACTGTAGAATAAGTAGTATTATGTAGGGGTAGAACCAAATATTTTTAGTCCATCGTGCTTTCCTAAATATACACAATAGTCCGTCTAGATAATAGCCTATTGTGGCATGAACCATCACCCGGAAGAAACACAATATCCACTCGTCTTTGCTCCTTCGTAACTAACTCCGATCAGACATATGCGGACACACAGACTCATCAAGAGACATCCACTGTTTCTTTACTGTCAGTTTTCGTTTACACTACGGAGGGCCTCAACAATGGTTAGATACAGTCTTGTTTTAATATTATACGGTATTGATGAACGAATCGTTCTGTAAGAAAAGTAATCTCAGTCGTTCATAACAGCAGTTACATACTTATGATATTAATTTTCAAAAAAAAGAATTCGTTAATTAATCTATGCCACATAGAATTAGTGTATTACATGCTCGTTAAATATTTTCCAATATTTTCAACTAAACATGAAGAAACACTAGAAGCGATTCCCGTAGAAAGTCCAAAATTTATTAAAATTAATGAGTCATGCGAGCTCTTGAGTGAAGTAATGAAGAATGTTGAAGGATTCATTACTGATTGTAGGGAGTAATAAATGATGTGAAGGAGATTTATCAATGACGTAAGAGAATAATCACTAACATTAAGAGGCATGACGTTAGGAGGCATATCAGGGATTCTCAGAGGTTCATAAGAGGCGCTATAAGGAGAAACTCAGTGACTTTGCCCAGGGATGCTAACGGGTATATCAATGGGTCTAGGAGGATAATTAGTGTGTCTTAAATGGTTGATCAGTAACCTTATGGCATAATCAATGCGATAAAGAAGTTAATTAACGACGTCAAAAGTTTATCAATGCCGTTAACGGGTAACTCATATATAGACGTTAAGGATTTAATCACGGACCTCACAGAGAACAGTCAATAATTTTACCTGTAAACAGTAACTTCAAACAGCATTCTATTCAATTTAGGAGTAATGAAAGACGCTAATGGTTAACCAATACAAAAGAATAACAGCGACTGCGGTAAAATAGACAACATATACACTGCAGTTGCCTCAGCTGTAAGCCCTATGTAAACTTAAATAGGCAAAATTCGCCGGCAGGACGCTGCGTACAGAGCGTGCTTATCCCACGCTCGGGAATTCCCTGCTCGATTTGGCGAGTCTTGGGCGATTACTGCCGAGGCCGCATAATGCACTCGCACTCACAACTTGATGCGAGGATGTGAAGCTCGCACGTCTAATCATCATCCTACCCGTCGATTTGAAACATATAGCAGAATGACGCGAGAGCTGCGCATCCTCGCAAGTGCTTACGTGGTCAACTTATTGATAGCATAAATCGACGTTAAAATGACAGAAAATAAACGCTCGTTCTTCTACCGCATTTTCCTTGCTAAAATACACAGGCATAATATGTTTATATTGGATGGGGTCAGAAACTAAAAATAGAGTTCAAGCCATTATGAAATGTTCAAAGTTCCCTACAATGTTTTTTATTATTACGCAACAAACGAATTCGTACAATTTCTTATTAACAGAGTTATTACATTTAATGCAGTCGGAGGCGTCGTACAGTGACGCTACGGAGAGGAATGACTTTTTTGTTTTACTCTAAACAGGCGCAGCTTTTGCAGCTGCCGAGACGCGTCCGCTAAAGACAGCCATCAGAGGACACTGTTCAGGTATAGGTTTCCACAGGGAACCATAATTAAAAGCACAATTATCTATAATATATTTTAGGGATTGATTTAAAATTACGCAAACTTCTACAATATTTATAAAAGCATTTCCATTACAAGTTAAGTGTGCATGTGCATGAATAACAGTGGCATTCTGACACCTTGCCATGCGAGCATGCAGAACACACATTATTCAACATGATTTATTACCACATAAGTATATACCTTTATTCAATCTATTGAGTTAAGTGCTTGAGCTCTGCACTGGCCTCAAGGACAGAATGTATGGTTTAATTGGTCTAATGTAAGGTCTAATTTTGTTTGTACAATTATCATAAAAACCCTGTCATTGTTAAAATCTGTTCAGTCACTCAAAATAGGACTGTCCTGAATAGAATATGTACTGACAAAAGAAAAAAACTATAGAAACAGGGTAACTAGCTTAAGTAAAATGCTGAAATATTGCTATCATTAGTTGCAATGCCCTAAGCTAAGAGTGAGCAATACATGTCCATACACTGTAATAGCTAACTAAAGGTGATGCTAAAGTGTTATAGCCGATATAGAAATATATAACAGTTATAGTCTGTGAAAATCTAATTTTAGCTCTTGCGGGAGACAGCTGTTACAGAAGCATGCCGTTGTATGAGCTTTACCTCTACAATTATTATATAACCTTACATTAAATTTCTCTAGAAACATCCTATAAATTTAGCCACAGAACATTTTCATTCTAGTTGCTAAAACGTTACAAACGAGCAAAATTTAATATCAATTAATTAATATTAGTTTTTTACTATTACTAATGTCAGTTTTCCTGCAACGCAATCGAATGGTGGCCAACGTACAGTAGTGTAGCATTTTCGCTCAACGTTGGAGTTACATACAGTAAAAACGGCAGTTTCTTCATACCTACCATGATATAGTATAGGATTTTGATAGCCGTTTAATCCGATCAAATAGCACGCAATCCTAAAGCCCGTTTATATGAGCATTAAATCCAACTTACGTTGCAGACAAACTAAGTTCCTTTGACAGTCGCCGTTTTGATTCTTTTCCTCATCTTGAGTTATATCGCAGGGTGCATAGCCATTGTTGGTAGCGAAAACTCTCCTATAGTAGTCTGACTTTATTCCAGTTCTTCCAAGTTTTTTTTTTTTGCACTGCTATCGGTCGCCATAAGCCATCCTTCGTAGACTGTGACTTTCCAGAACGCTGGATGTATAATTGTGGTTGTCATACCGGGGTAGAAAGACACTCGACACCCATGCCTGACCTCGGTGCGTATACGAGTATAGTCTTCTCCGCCCAAGTGGATTCTTGGGTACACCGGGTTGTGAAGATCCTTGTACAATAGTCGGTTTCGTTCTTGTACTTGATGGACCCAGTTGAAGCCAGTACTTTGTCAGATTGATGGAAAATATTGCTGGTTAGGTTGATAGTTGAATCACTCCCTTCCTAGTTCGCACTGAATCCCCAAATGCAGAGGGCGCACGTACTGCGGTTGGATCCAAGTGTGTGTGTACCAACTCCATGAAACGGATATTGTAAACCCAAATCCAAGCCAGCAACGAGCACGATCAGTGACACAAAATATTACTTTATGTTCGGCACGTGACGCTGCATTGCAATCTTAACGCTGTTCAATTCTATACGGCAACTGCGGTTTGTAGAAGGTAGGTGAGATTTGTAATTTTAATTAACACCATTGAATTCCTAATGTCGACTGTAGCACCTGAACGTAGCCAGTGATTGCAACAGTTACTCAGTCGCTAACTACGCAAAAGTGATTTCATATAATCGTGCACCTTTTCTATTACTCTTGGTGACGATAAGGTTTCTATTCTTTTCTTTTGTAGCACCACAGTAACGAAGAAATAAAATTCCCAGTTCAAATATTTTTAAGAACTTGCAGCGGTTGTAAGGGGAGATAGCTATCGGAAGACGCTGCAGATAATCTGACTGAATGTTTCTAGATAGACCCAACATGTTTTCCTGCATAGATCCTCGAGATCCTCTGCAGACCATCATCACGCTCTAGCGGCTCTAGTAAAGACCTGTTGGATGGCAGGGTTTTCCCGTTGCGTGCTGTCTTTGTTAAGCGGGATTCACGCTAAATAAGTCTCTTATACTCCCCGCAAATAATACAAAGCGTTCTAATGTAATGTTACTTCTTTGCAAATAATAGAAACGTAAACAGCTTTCTGAGTTCGAGTCACTGCAGACTTAAAGGTACAGAGGAAGTTATAAAACGTTGACAGACTCATATTGGTTCAGTGTCGGGAAGATTCTCAGTTCAGCCGTGATCACGTCCACAGCAAGGTCATTTTCAGTTCATCAGTAAAACATTTTCTTTGGCCAACACCACATGTAATCATAAAGTTATAGCTCCTGAACGAAGTACGTTTTACGACACATTTTTGTTGCTCATGAAAAATTGCATCGGCCAGGGCGTCCATTTATCACAGCAGGCGGCGCTGTATGTAGTCCCCAATTTAAAAGTTTCCTGGGTCCCGTGTCCAACTACCAGGAGTTTTCTCTGTCTTGGAAGTTTCTGTTTGAGGAGTTCTGCGTTATATCCAAAATATCACTAAACAGTGACCATTGCCAGTGTACCGTACAGCTGTCTTGATGACTAATTAGGTTTCTTATCAAACATCAGGCAGGCACACTGCTGTGTTTGAAATTATTGTAACCAGCAGTCAAACACTTTGCAACACGTGCGAAGATCAGTCAACTGTTATGTGAACTCGCCTCGAGACTTGCTATGCATAATGTTGAACGTTGAATAAAGTCAACAAAAATTTTAGGGAAGTATCATTGAAGTTGAGGAGATATTCTATACAAATACTACACGTAAATCTCATGACAGAGTAAAGAATTATAGCATGTCTGCTGAAGAGGTAATCACTGCGGTATACCTTCGGACATCAATTTGCACTGGACACATGAACAGGAAACAGCAGATTTTAGAGTCGGTAGAGATTTCCAACGCATCGTTGAACAGTGTCTGCTACTCCCTATTTAGATAAACGTCCGGTGAGCTAGTTAATGGAATTAACTGTAGCTAAAAAATTTTTTACTCGAGCAGAAAAGTAAGCCAATAAATCATTTCGGGCGCTGAACTGAAAAAAAAACTCTTTGTTTGTTACTGGAATTTTTCAAAAAGCAAAATCATCTAGAAATCCATTAAATCTGAAGTTTGTTCACTTGAAGCTTCGCCAACACTTTCAAGTTGTTATCTAATGCTAAGAATGACCGTCGTGTGTTTATATATACCGGTATCATATATACCATCTTTATGTGATAACCGCTAAAATTTTCAAGATTTCAACGAATTATTCACCATCTTCGATCCTCCCACCTGATGAGCTGAGGTTCAAGCGAAACGCGTCGTGGGTAATAAAATTTCAACTATATTATTTGCTTCTGATCTAATTCTTCAATGAAGAAGTGTGAAGAAGAAGAAGCAAATCAAAGAAGAGAAGATTCCACACAGGCCTATATTAGCAAGTACATTGATTATTATTGGGTGAATTTTTCCACAATCGCATCAAACAAAGCAGAATAATGATGGGCTGTTGATCAGTACCCACGGGTCCCATAATAGTGAGAAAAATCGAATACGCCGACAAAAAATTGAAATGCGTAAAATTAAAACTGGCTAAATTACCTGTAAGCTGTGGGAAAAAGAGCTTAGAAAAGGTGTTCAAATACATTGGAGAACAATACAAGGAGCACCGTCATGATTCTATCATTATCAAGACACAAGTGCGAATTTTTTGCAGGCGGAATAAATTCGTGATTAATTTTAGAGGTCAAATAAATATGCTACGAAAGGTTAGGCGAGATGTAAGGTAGACGGACTGCGTAAGGAAAGACAGGAGTAAGCGACGGACGTCAGATCAAACGGGTTGGATTAAGTTAGAGGCACTACCTCAGGTTAAACTATGGCAAGTGAAAACATTTACCAACCGTAGAATATCCACGGGTCCCACAGAGGACAGCTACCTAAATTGGAGAACAACTGTCCCAATANTTAGATGTGCAACTAATTACATTAAAATCCAGCAACAAGCATACCGGTAAAAGGAAATTTTCCAAACACTCAAAATAAAGTTGGTAAACCGTGAATATTTTCACGGGTCCAGCTAGTAACTCATTATTACTCTACCATTTCAAAATATTTTCCGCAAGATTTACTAAGAATAATTCGGTAGCAAAGAGACGCAAACATATCGATGCGTTTTCAGCGACAACCAATTTTTTTAACTTCACTTTGTCCCAATTCTTCTCCCAAACATTTCAAGGTGTATTAATTTTTGCAAAATGTGAGACTGTTACCCAAAACATTTGCAGCAACTTCATGTGCAGTAAATATTTGTAACCATCATTTGCAGCAAATACATAGGAAATCAATATTTACAACTAATACATTTACGCTGAACACTATAGCAGTTAAGACAAATATTTGTAGATATTATTTGCAGCATACATAATATAACATAACATATATGAAGTAAGTAGATGCATTTGCAGTTAAAACATATCAGCAAATCAATTTCAATACTCTATGGCAGTAAACAGCTATTGCAAAAAGGAACCGCAACGCTGCGGCTCATGTAAATTTCAAATGAATGTAGCAGAAATATACCTACACTATATATGTATCTTAATTAACGCTTATACCTAAAAATGGGTGACAAACTTTTATTAACAGTAACGTTCAGAAGCAATTAATATACTGGATTGGATACACCACGGAGGCATACATTGGCGACGTATAGCGTCATGTTAAGCCCAACAAATGCCTAATTACCAGTGCTGAGAAAGCCTCGTATATGACAGCAAGTTCTCAGTTTTAGTGGCTCTTTAATTTTTAGTACGCGGGAGCTGTGCGGCCGCAGCGTAAAAAAAATTACTGCGATTACCTGGGCCTTTTTTACTGAATACATATATATTTTTTTGTTTTAACGGCTCTAATTTAATGGTAGGAACTTCTGATGTCACTCAAATATACTTCTGACCTCAAACAAAAATAAGCTGTTTTCGGAGACGCATTAAAGAATCCATCTGATAGAACCTATACAGTCGTAACATATGCAGAAAGGTATAGTGGTCCCAAAGCTTGCCCCAACCGGGCTGCATTAAGAGCAAAGTCACAACTAGCAAACTGCTGCCTTGAACGTAAGGCAACGCTATACACAAATGACCGCACTCGACAATTTCAACTGTGAAAAATGGCATCAAACCTTGCAGCATCAGATACTTAGGATGTTCTACCAAATGGCATCAAACCTTGCAGCACCAGCTGCTTAGGATGTTCTACCAAATGGCATCAAACCTTGCAGCACCAGCTGCTTAGGATGTTCTACCAAATGGCATCAAGCCTTGCAGCAACAGATGCTTAGGATGCTCTGCCAGATTTCCTTCTAACAAAAAAAAAAAAAGATTAACTTGTGCTCGAACAAACTGTTAATGTCGATCATCTCCAGTACCGCAAAGTGAAATAATGCAAGAAAACAATACTGAAGGCACATAAATCTAAATTTTCAATATTCAGAAAGTGTTGAGAGCAGTCATTGTATTTCACATATACTAGTGTAAACTATATTTTACATGCTATGATGTAATCTAGTCAATTTTCGATATAAAAATGAGGTATGTTTTGATTTAAATTCAACCTGGGGCACTTCTTCACCAACATTGTAACATTGTAGGGCTGACTGTCTTGTAATTTACAGTGTCCCAAATTGCAAAAGAATCACGATCTATGAACCCCACTCTTGTAATTGTGACTGCAAAACAATCTGCACATCCCCCCGTGTGCCAGGCTCATGAGAGAGCTCTTTGACGCAGTCCTTGCACGCTGCTTGGGCTCTCTACAACAAAGGGGCGCTTGAGCTTTGTAATTGAACTTACAAGTGCTTACTGTGAGATACAATACGGACGGGCTTAACTATCTCTTATGCAACCTACCATAGTCAAACATAGGCTCCGGTGGATTAATGGGAACTTCGCTATAAGGGGAATGGAGAGACGGGTTGCTGCAGACAAACAAACTTTCTTCTCCATCTGTAGCATTTAGGGAGCCAAATACTAGTGCTCAGTCTGGAATTCAAATAGGAGTATAGTATTTAGAACGTAACTTAACTAAGCTCGGTTCATGCTGTAAATACTGAAAGTAGTAATACAGATTACGCACTAGAGCACAATCACAACCATCTAGCAAAATATACGCCCTTCCGACAATGACAGCGATAAAACCTCGGTGAAACAGAGCTCTACGGGTAGTTCATTGAATCGCTATAACTT
>LQNS02276930.1:1900079-1918632 GCA_001587735.2 Parhyale hawaiensis | reverse complement strand
TATATGTTACGTATTCCAGTTGTATTTTCCAGAGCAACTTTTAAATTATCGTGAACGTTCTTGCAACCAAGGGGCAGGTTCCACGTGCGTATCACAGATACAATCGAATTAAAGAGCTAATCCATGCCCCAGGATAGGCAATACCTCCCTAGAGGACCATGGAATTTATTCCCTATCTAAAAGTGAAGAAGATGTGTCAAACAAGATCACAAGTAAACAAGCATGGCACAAGTAAATAAACAAGCAAGACCGGTTCGCAGACTTTTAGTATAATAGAGATAGATAGATAGATAGATAGATACATAGATAAAGAGGGGAAAGACGTATTAAGCCTATTACTTAATTTGTCAGATATAAGTACAGTATCTACTTGTATAACCAGGAGGAAATCACTTTCCTAGGTATTACATATATGCAAATGGCTGTAACACACAAGGAATTCACTTCGCAACATCCAATGTAATTTTCTACACCGCATTCTAGTCTGAGTGGGAAATTTCCCGCAAAAGCATAAGACAAATTGTCTCCAATCCCTATTATTACCTCTGCCAAGGAGGTTATGTTTTCGTCGTGTTTGTCTGTCTCTTTGTATGTTTGTCTGTTACCAAGATAACTCAAAAAATTATGAACCGATTTGGATGAAATTTACAGGGATCGTTAGATATGTTAGGAGGAAGAGATTATTAACTTTTAGTGAAGATATATCCATCTCCGTTTGTTTGTTTGTTTGCCTGCTTCATTTTTCTCAATGCTATAACTCAAAAAGATATGAATGGATTTGTATAAAATTAACAAGATTTGTTTGGTATATAACAAACAGTAAGTGACCAAATTTTGGTAATGATCCGTTAAGTCGTTCGTTCGTTTGTCACTGTTTTTAATTTTATGCTTGTTAGCACAATAACTTAAAAAATAAAGAACGGATCTTCATGAAATTTATAGAGGTTGTTAGTAATGTTGAAAGACATAAATGTTTAAATTGTGGTGCAGGTCAGTTTGTTCGTGTGTATGTTTGACTCATGTTTGTCATAACGTTTGTTAGCAGTATAACTCTAAAAGTTATGAACGGATCTTCAAAAAAATTGCACAAGCTGTTATTACTATTAAAAGACACATATGATTAGATTTTGGAGTTTATACAAAGAAAATTATGGTTTCAGAGCCAATTTGAATTTTTTGCTACCGTTGCCTCGCTTGGCCCAATCGTACTGGAAGCACGTACGTGACACCAGTCACCTAATATGCGGACATAATGGGTCGTTTCATTTGGTACGACATGAGCAATAATGAAGAGCGTGCACGGTATAAAACGGTTGACCAACCAACATTTTTAGACGCTAGCGGGTTAAACTCTCCATTTTTAACGGCATTGCTAAAAGCTACAGACAGTTATCCATAGTAGTATAAAAAAAAAGTGTGTTGTCTCTTTCTCTGAATATCTAAAAGCAGTTTCACTGGAATGTCCAAAAAACATTTCCACTTTCTATTGATTCACCGAACATTTCATTTACCAAAGTGACGCTTTCTTCTTTAAGAATTTAAAAGTATATATTATCATCGAGGGGCACAGATCTTGTAGCGAAACGTCAATTAAAATTACTAAGTGACTCAGCAGAATTCACATTTGTAATATAATTTGATTAATATTGAGAACAAGGTATTGTAATAAGTCGTAATCGATGGCATAAAGGCCCTAGATACATGTCAATAAATTTATATTCTCACACTCATATAAGACTATCTCGATCTCTTTCCCTTTCATGCTTTGATAATAATCATGATTTTCACTAAGAACTCGATTACTATAACAGCAATAGGTTCACAAATAGGGCTATTATACCTTGGTTAAAGTATAATCATTAATGTAAAAAGCTAAACAGCAACATTCAGAAAATAAGTTTCTATTTATGCAAAAGAACCTGTTTTTCTACCCTAGGCTGTATTTTTAGCCAAATTTGACGTTAGTAGTGCACCCGGTGATGTGAAGAATATTCTATGTCTCCTTGCTTCATCTTCTACAAAAAATATTGAAAGATGTTTTTCAGCCAGTTTCATGTTGGCTAAGCATTACCATATTCCTTCCCTCACCAGCCAAAACTTACCTCTTAGATAGATTCTTATTAAACTTTTTGAACTGTTCAGCAACTGTCGTTAACAAATGCCTATTGTTTCAGCCGCATCCAAGATATGGCAACACTGGTAGCAAGTATGGTCACTAAGATACTAGTATTAAACGACATTATAAATAGATTTACAGCCAAATACACCATGGGTCCCTAAGTGTATTGGCAAGAGACGCTTCGCTATGACTTACCTCTAACAAATTTGCAGTTGCAATGATTGCCTGTGCTGATAGTGCCAGAAGTTTAGGGACTGGTGGGTTTGAGCGAGGCGTACTGGAGGTCATCCAGCTAGTGCAGTTATAAACTTTTCCATGTCGCATCAGTAGCCGCTGAGGCCTCTGCAAGGTGACAGTTTACAACCCTGCTAGCTTCAGTTTCACTTCAGCATCTTGTCTGAGCACCAAGCACAATCTACTTTCCTTAAAAGTTTTCATTTTGTATCTGAGAAGAGTGCTGCAGTAGAACTATCTTTATCATAGCCCGGCACCATTCAGTCCTGACCCTTTCTATTGGACTTTGAGCTGTCGAGCTATTGAGAACATAAGCATTACTGCGATTAATGTTATAGATAGAAACGTCGTGTAATCATTCACGTGGAGCACATTCCATCGCATCAAACGGAACGGCTATAGTAGATTTGTGCGATAGAAAGCGTCTGTCATAACTTCGTCTTGGTATAGTTGAGACGTTACTGCCACCCAGCCAACATGACTAAGAAATACTTGTGTTTCACCATTCTTGTGTTGATTGCTGTGTGTGAAGAAGCGATGGCAAACAGTGTTCGCAACCTGGCTGTCGACTTGCCTGAGAGCGCTGCCATGGCTGCTGATTTCCCTAAGATCGTTGCTTCTGCTGCGATACCGGAGCAGTTCACATGTGAAGAGCGGCTGTGTAAGAAGAAAGATACCAATGGAGATTGCGTCACAGATGTGGACTGTGTGAGGAAAAGATTTAAATTTTCTTCTTTCATAGGTTAAGCTTGCAAAGTTTCGTGGCATGGAAGTGAATGCAGAGCAAGGATAGTCACCGACGAGACCAGCTCTGATTTCCTTGTGCTTTTCATCACTCGACGATATGTACGCAGAGCACAGACATAGTCCTCCAATGAAATACTTTTTATGTTTTGAACTATTCTTCAAGCAATAATGTGAATTCAACGCAAATATTGACAATATTATTCTGCTTATGCTTCATTCGTATATGTGTCAATCTTATGCACCTTACGTTTTCAGTATTGGATATGGGAAGAATATAAGGAGTAGGTACATATTAATGAAAACAGATACGGACAGCTTCTAAGTGCAGCTCTGTCAAAACTCTGTCAAAAAATTATGAAGACTGTCAAACATATATGGCAAATCGGTCAAAAGCAATTACGAAAAGGTTTATCCTGTTGAAATATTCGCTTGTGATGAACTACTGAAAGAAACTACGAGTATATATAGTTCATTTAAATAGTTGTTTTGCTAAATACGTTTAGCTAAAATTATAGCGAGCATGTGACTAAAGAGAAAAATATATATCCGATTAAAGTATGATTTAACAAGGTATTCTTTCATAAAAATTTGTAATGCAATTAATGAATAGACCTTGCCATGCTTGGCAGAGTAATTTATGATTTTATTGTCTCTTTTGACGTTTGATTTGTGATTAACTGGTAACTTGACCACCAAAAATGGGTATTAAAAATGCGTATGATTTCTGTTTGCATCCCAATTCGTAATTAATTTGAAATTGTTCAGTAAAAACAGAAATATTTGATTACTCGTCACTAAGTATAAATTTAAGCAATAGCGTAGTTTTATTGATTTTTTTTAATCACGCTAGCTGACGCTGCAGATAGCCTAACCGTATGTCACCCTAAGCCCAATTTCATCGTGACCGAAATTGAAATAATTGGAGGTTAGACAAACCAGACCAACCCTCACCTAACCTACCCGAAGTTATGAAAGAATCTTTTCCAACTTACCCGAAATTGGTTTGGGTTTTGCGACAGTAGGGCGTAAAGAGAGGGGTCATTGGGTACGTGTGATTTTTTGAGCACTTTTAAACTGTCTCCCAGTTGTCTTAGCTTTATACATCATGAATTTTTACTTTGTAGTACAAAAGCATATGATGAAAATAAAAATAATGTTTTTCTCCTGTTTTAGATAACATATTAAAACTCTGATCTGTTTACTTCTCTGAACATATGCTTAATGATATTTTTTATTCCTGCTTTAATACTCCATTTTTTAGGGAGGAGGAAAATGCGCATCAACTGGCATTATTGATAATAGACTCAGCAATAACTAGTGTTATTATCGTTACTGTTTGTTTAAGATAACTTCGCTTAATTCGTAGTAGGGTGCTTTACTTTTGCCTAAGCTTTTTGACACAAAGCTACGATTTATTTTAGCTTGTAGCGCATGTTTGTTCAATAAATGCTAATACTCCGGCTGTGTTTCCTTAAACTATCATGCCTATATACAAACATACGGTTAGATTGAGTATGCTTAGTTATTGTTTCTACACACATTCCAAGTGCCTTCGGTGCACAAAAGTTTAAATTTATTTTGAAATTGTTTCTTACAGTTTGAAGCATAAAAACTGAAGAGTACCAATGGAAGCAAAAAAAAGATACATAGATTCCACGTGAGTTTTTATTGAAAGTTCTCTGCAGCGAAGCATGAGAACATCAACGGGTAAGCCAAGCAAAAATTAGCAGCAGTGGTGGGGTGGCAGTGGGTGTTGCGCCATGACCTATACCAGGGTCAAGCAACTCTACACCTCTTATTTACTGCCGGAAACTCAGTACGCAGTACTAAATTCTTTCACAATTATAAGTAACTCCTAAAGCTGCTACAATGTATATTCCGAATACTTTTTCATTTACGAAGTTGATAACTGAATAGAAGCGGCAAATGACGTGATTTAAATTTTGGCGGCTGGACAAGTATTCGCATATTTGATCATGTAGCAGATGCATTTGCCTTCATTAGGTATTGTCGTCTGAACTGACACAGTTTATTTGTATTTTCTTTTTTTTTACGTTGGTTGGCACGACCAAAAAATGTACAAAATGGCCTGATATACTGAATTCTCCCCAAACACGTCTCATGTGAGCTGCAGACATCGGTACCGGGGAAAGAATGTAAAAACATCATCTTTACTATACAGAAATACATAATTATATAGCATGGTCAACATTTAAGTGACTAATGGCCTGATTTCTCACTGTGTCCATCATGTTATCTTCTACATTAGAGTACGTTTATGAAAGTTCAAAACCACTTCGGCAGAGTGAAAAAAGCGTTTATAAGTTGGTATTCTATTCTGTTTATTGCCATTGGCTGGTACAAGCGAGGTCCCGCTGCCGGTGGCAGATTTTCCCAAAATAGAAAATGTTAGACGTTGTCTGGCTAAGGCCGGCTGCCTACAAACAACTTTCGTTGCCGCTAGCAGCTTAGAGGCAACTCAACTAATCCGTTTACATAGCTACGGCACGGCTTCAGCTTGCGCAAAGTTTAACTGTATCAAAAATTTTCAGATATTTCAGTCGCTACTGCTACTTTTACACTATGCGAGGGGCCATGTTGAACTTTCAACGACCGCTCCTAACTATGAGCGGTTTGAAACCACAAAGATTGATATTATAAGAATTACAGCACAATGTTCATAGACGTCATGCTGAAGTCACGGCCACGTCTACGCAGTCGGATTACTCAAGTTGCTTCTAGGCTGCTAGCGGCAACGAAAGTTGTTAATGGGCAGCCGGCCTTACTCGATAATGGTTGGCACTTTAGCCAACAGAGCTGGCCACACCAGCCGGTGAACTTTTCTTCCCTGATTATTTGATATCTTTTTGGCAATCCAGACAATATAAACATCGTATCCTATGAAACTGCATGATTTAATAGGTTACGAAATGCTAATAATTATCTACACAAACGAATCATAGTTCATGTAATTAGATTATTCAAGTCAACAGCATATGGTTATCAGGACTGAAAAAAAATATATACTTCTTCGAGTGCACTAAATATTGTGTACACAAAGAATACAGTGTTTAGTTTACCAATTTACTCAGCCAGAAACAGTTTCATTACCAAGGTTGGTCGAGGTAGGGCAAGTTCGATTTGGCACCAAAATTAAGCCTTCAAAGCTCGACTTGTTTGAAACCTCAGGCAAGTGTGCTGGATTCAACTTAATGCATTGAGCCTCAGGCATTGATCCTCATTTGGTTCCTGCTCAGACTTCCAGCTACTCAATGTTGCACCGTAATATGGAGCTTTGAGCGGTTCTACGTAATCGCGTTACTGCTAATACTTACAATGCGGTTTAAAATGGCTAAGTTAAAGCTTAATTTCAGCAACCAATCGAACACACCCATAGTTAGGTGTACTGTATTTAGTACGAAGAACCTCTTTGGTCATTACAGCCAAGTGGGCTTGGTTGCTGTATTTCACGTACTATACTTACTGTGGATTTCTTTGTATGCGGCCACAGTACTATGAATTTTTTCTGAAAGAGGGGCTGTCAAGATAGCGTTGCTATAGTTAATTCAGGATATTATGATATTGGCTGAGGAAAACCCCTAACATTCGTGTCTCAACTTATTATTTTATTTATTTATTCATTTAAATTTTAATACCGGTTGTGACGCAGAATTACTGTTATCCTTCGGTGATACGCGTCTGTCCATGTTTTTTCTTCTTATTATTGTTATTAATAAATCGTTACTACATAATCAGCAACACAGAAAGGTGCGGCGTAAAGATTTAACTCTCTACCGAGCGGCTGAACATAGTATCTGAATAGAAGAATAACATTATGAAATTAACCATGTATGGTTACCTGCTCGTAAGTGATTGCTGCAGTGCTTCCTAATGTTTCAACTCTCTGACTCTTCCCGACGCTAGTTTATGGATGGCAGCACTATTTCGAATATGAACAATCGGTCTTACAGAGCGGTACAAGGCTAACCAGCTTGCTGGTGATTACAGCATATCGGTAGTGAGTAGCACCAGTTCCTGCTCCCGAAACCAGTGCATCGTTTCTTTTTTTTTTTAATTTGAGTGCATTTTTAGCCATTAGAAATTTTTAGATAACCAGAGTTGCGATGTTTTCGTCTACGTTGTATGTCTCACTCTTTGTCTGTCCACCCAAAAAGAGGCAGATATAGTTGAGCCATCATCACAATCTTTTTCAGGCAGTCATGTGGGGTGACTGAGATGTGAAAAAATGCCAAAAACTAGAGTTAGCTGGCCATTACAAATGACGGCGTTGAATTGGTAACTTAATTGTGACTCAGCACTTTCAGTTCCCCCTCTCCTCACCGCGGGCGATGGCTTACGCCCGGAGGCGTTCTAGTTATTCTGTCATGAAGGATACAAGACATCTACCCCCAATTTCCATACATAGAGGGTGCGACCAATACCATTTTCGCCTATAATCACCAGCCTCTTTCACATGCTGCCAAAAGTAACAACGAAAACAGGTATGAAATCGTTGAATTTGCTTACGTTAACTGTCGTGATCAGGATGCACGCCAGTTATGCATGGGCTATACTAATGAAGGCAGCGTGACAGAAAATGCAAAGATAAACACATAAATAAGAGCCAAAACATTAAGCAAGCAACTAAACAAGTTAAACAAATACACACAGTGAGTAATAGCTAACCAACCCGAGATACAGAATAAAGTAAAGAGAAAAACCGCCGCTAATGAAGCAGAGAAGCATGAAGAATCAATACCACATCCACACAGGTCAAAGTGTTGGGCTTCATATGGCAACAACTTGGACGACTGTTGCATCACTTCATCGAAAGTCTAGGAAAATTGCGTTTGCATGTTTTTTTGTGCTCTAAATGTCAAGAAAAGTTCTTGGATTACGTGCGCCGTGTGGTGGTTCTGCGCCCTCCAGTCGCTGCCGAGGCCTCTGCAGAGTAACTGTGCAACGCTTGTCTTGACCTTACTTGATGCTTCTACCTTCTCTGCGTCAAACAAATATACGACAGTCCAAGAACAGTGTTAAATTTGACAGTCTTAAAGTCGTGTAGCAATATTCAGCCTTACCATGGTGTAAAAGTTGGCAATTGCAGGCTTTGTCTTCGTTTCACCGTATAGTGAAGTTGATCAAGCAAGAGCTTACTCTACTTAGCTACATGTCGACTTTCTTAGAACAAGAGGTGCGTCAGGGGTACTCTCCTAATTACCTTGGATATTCTGGCTCCAAATCATTTTGAAGTGGCGGTCGATGTTTTCTGTGGCCTACTCAGTCGTTAATTCTACAGACGAAATTTCTACATCTCCAGCCTCGGTGAAGTACATTCCATCATTATTGTCACATCGAACGGAACGGTAAAAGTTTCCTCGTGTAATAAAAATATCTTTCAGTTATATAGTTTGGTGATTGAGAAGGTGTTGTCAGTTAACAAACATGAATAAGAATTACTTATGTTTAGCGATTATAGTGTTGACAGTGTTGTGTGAACAAGGAGCAACAAACACTGTACGCACCCAGGTTACACCGAGCGGACCAGTCATCTCTGCAAAGCCCAACCCCAGACCTGCGATAGCCATACCGGATCGGTTCAGATGTGAAACGCAATTCTGTAGAAAGAAAGATGTTAATGGAGACTGCGTCACTGATATAGACTGCGTAAAAGAGAAAAACTGGTTGTCTTCTTTCATCGGTTAGGTCTGCGGACATTCTACTACATGAAAGTGAATGGAGTGGGCTGCTCTCATGCACTGCTTTCATCAAGCAAGGATGTGCACCCAACACACACACACAGGAACTCATCCACTGGAAAGAGTCTTTTCATGTCTGCATTGTTCTTCGTTGTAGAATACGAATGCATAAAACATATGAATATCTGCTGTAAATGCAACTAGACTTCTGATACAATATCTATGTAGTTCAACTGATAACGATTACAATTGAACACGAGCCGATCTTTAGACTGAGACGCGAATGGAATGAGTTACATAAAGAGCGAATGGAATGGAAAGCGAATTGAACGAATGGAATGGAAAGCGAATTAAACGAATGGAACGGTAAGCGAATGAAACGAATGGAATGAAATGGAAGGCGTATGGAGAGAATGGAATAGAAAGACAAGCTATTTCTGTTTCTATTTGTGCATATTTTGTTTATTGCAGGAATTTAAGTTCCTTGTAAGAGTTCTTTTAACAAATTCCCTCTACGGGCATTTAATTCAATGCTACAACGTCTTCCGCTAAACAGACCTTCTTCATTGCCAGGAATTTCGTCGAAGACGCTAAATTATTGCAGTGAAAACTATTTTTATCTAGCAATAATGCATTGGCCTCCTGTCATCTATGTATCCTTGCTTATGAGAGACAATAGCACCGCTTAGAACGCTTCCAAGGCGGATTTCTCGAATGAAATACGAATAAATCCCACACATTGTCTCCCTTCTCCCTGACTACTAGAGCTATGTATACATCATCCGGGATTTTATGTACACTCAAGTTAGCCCTTATTCATTGCATCACTTATTTTTAATGTTAATTTTATTGAATTTTACCAATTTTGCAAACACACACTATCCTATCCACAAAATCCGCTGGTCCATAATGCCAAAAAGCCGTCAGCCCTCAAAGTTCATACATGTTCTACCTGTCCAGAATTCCACGGAGTCCACAACTTTGCAACTCCAAAACTATAAGCAATAAAATAAACAAATACACACCAAGAGAAATAGCTAACTTAACAAACACAGACTAAATAAACAGAAAAAACGGTACTTAAACAAAGCAACAGCTCGGTGAATAAGCGAATCCAAATAGGCAGATGATTCTACACAGATCAAATTAAATTTATTGGAGCTGCATCTGGCAACATCTTGGCAGACTCTTGCAGCATATGCATCGACTGTCCAGGAAAAAAAGCCGCTGCAATTTTTTTGTGCCTTAAATGTCAGGAAAAGTTCTCGGAGTCTGTTGCGGGTCAAGTCACCCTCTGCTGGTCTGCCCTCTGTCAGTAACTGTGGAGACCTCTGCTGGATAAACCTGACTTCATCCTCCTTTTTGCTTCTCCTCTCTCTGTGTCAAACACACCACCGAAAGTCCAAGAGCAGTGCAGTAGTGGCAGTTCTGAAGTCACTTTGTAGCAGTGTTCAGCTAAACAATCACAAAGAAAAGTTGAAAGCTGTAAGTCTTTGTCCTGCCCATGCGGTAGTGGAGTTGATCGCGAGAAAGCTAACCCAGCTCGTGTGTCCACATTTCAGATCGAAAAGTGCATCAGGAGTACCTACTCTCATCACATTGCTTTTGTTATTCAAGCGCCAAATCAATTAGAAGTAAATTTCGATCTTTTACGTAGATTAAGAAACTGGTCAATTTCACCTAGACAATACTTCTACCTTTTCAGCCTCAGCGTGATCAAAAAAGAAGCCGTGAAATATACATTTTGGTGTTTGAGAATTTTCTGACAATTAACAAACATGAATAAAAACTCCTTATATTTAGCGATTTTTGTGTTGACAGTGTTGCGTGAACAAGCCGGGGCGAGCAGTGTACGCAGCCAAGTCCCGCGAAGCGAAACTGTCATCGCTGCAAGACCTCATCCTGCACCTGCAATAGCGATACCGGATCGGTTCAAGTGTGAACGGCGATACTGTAAAAAGAAAGCTAGTAATGGAGACTGCGTCACTGATATAGCCTGTGTAAAAGAGAGGTTCCCATTGTCTACTTTCATCGATTAAGTCTAAGGACATTCTAAGCCGTAAAAGTGAACGGAGATGCAGCAATATCAGCTGAATTACAAGCCCTGGTCAACATCTCCAGCACAGCTTTCAACAAATGAGGATTTCCATGAGCAGAATGCACGGAAATCCTCAGCTGGGAAGAATCTTCTCATGTCTGATTAGTTTTCATTGAAGAATATTGACACAACGCAAGAATATCTGCTGTAAATGCTTTTAGAGTAATGGTGAAATATGTAATGTCATCTGGTAAAGATTTAATTGGTCGTGAGCCGATCTACGTGAATGGAATGAATGGAATGGGAAGCGAGTGAAACGAAAGGCTTGGAATGTAAGTGGAATGGAACGTGAGCCACTGGACAAACAGTCCCTATTTATATTCACGAATTTTTTAATTATCTAAAAATGTGAGGTTCCTTATAGCAGACCTTTCATCAAACATCCTTCACAGGTACTGAATACAACGCTATAACGGCTTCCGCTTAATAAACCTTCTTTATGCTTTGTAATTCCATTGCTGATACAAAATTACTATTGCGTGCAAGAAACTTTTGTCTAAAACAACGCACTACAGCCTCTCACCTGCACCGTACACTCGCTAATCAAAGACATTGGAAGAAGCGTGCTCTATAGAACGCTGGGTGCGTGGATTGTTTTCGTGAAATACGAATATTATAGTTTACATGGATGACCCATTGCGCCCTCACTGAGTAGAACTACCTTATTTCTGTTACTAGTATATGCAGCATCTGGAAATTTATGGACAATTCAAAAGATCCATAATTAATTGTATCACGTAGTTTTAGCGATATTAATTATATATTGAACTTTGCAATCCACCCTATGTAGTCTACGAAATTTGCAGGTCCAAAAATTCACGAAATTCACAAGTTCATAAGTTTACAGAGCCAACAAGTCCATAGGTTCACAAGTTCATAAGGCCACTGAGTCCGCAAAACCAAACAGACTGACGAATCCATATGTCCATAAATTCACAGAGTCTGCAAGTTCTATAAATCTACGTAGTTCACTGAGTCCAAAGGCATACATACCTACGAATTATAGAAGTCCATTTTGCCCACACGTTTACAAAGCCCACATGATCACGAAGTCCACAAATAGCGCAATATTACAGTTGAGCGATGGCGCCGTACGTGACCCATGAAAAATAGTAGTGACCCAGTGCAGTTCAACGACAACGAATATCTACTCCGTCTGCCTCTTTTTAGGTGGAGTAACAGATTCAAAGCCGTAATTTTTTATGGCCAGCTAACTCAAGATTTTTGGCATTTTCACATCTCAGTCAACCCACATGACTGCCTAGTGTATGCTTGGTAAAAATAGGGTGTCATTGAACTGCACTGGGTCACTACTGCATGCGCCACGTGCGGCGCCATCGCTCAACTGTAATATTGCGCCATTTGTGGACTTCGTGATCATGTGGGCTTAGTAAACGTGTGGGCAGCTCAATAAAACTAAGATCTTGAAGATGTCAATTAATTCATTAAGCAACGATGGTCCAAGACGTCCAATCTTCCAGGAAATATATATCTACAAATATATGTGCAAATATACTTGAATCTTCAACCAAAATATTATCACCGCTCTTCGCTACACTCGTGGGTGATAACTAGAACTCTCCGAGAGCGCATATCTCCACCAAGCAAAGCAACGTTTCTGAAAAATTTTAAATTGGTTTTGAAATATGATTTCCTCGTTATTAGCATCAAATATGACCGAAGTAAAAGGATCTGTAATTTTCTGAAAGATCCATCCGTGTGTTCATGAGTTACATTCTGATAAACATTTTCACAAGCAGTCAGACACACCAATGAACGAACCGATCATCACCAAAGTTTGAGCATTTGTGTCTTTTAACACATCTAACAATTCCTGTAATTTTCATAGAAACATGTTCTAAGATTTTTGAGTTATTTTTTGCTAACAAACAAAAAATCAAACACAGAGGCAAACCAACTAGCAGATCGTCTAAGATATTTTATCATTTACAGTCTGTATGTTGTACCTAACAACTCACGTAAATTTCATAAAAATCCGTTAACAAGAAAAGAGGCAGACAAACAAACGGATGAACCATTCTTCACCAAAAGTTTATCATCTGATTTTGTGAGGTATTTTTCGCTGATGAATTTGTAACTAAACTCAGAGAAAGTTTGCTAAGAATTGTTAGTTCAAACTTTCTTGTTCACTTTTCTTTTTAACATTCAAATATTACTCAAATATATCTTAGCAAATTTCACAACATTCTGAAAATATACTCAGCAATAATCACGCATAGCTGTGCTCGTGTTCTTAACTGTTCACGCTGCGTCTGGTTCTCACTAGAGATCTCTGTAGTGGCAGGATGCTAGAGTTGCTGTCAGACGCGGAAAGGCATGAATTCATGTATAGGCTTCCGTGGCAGGCGAGTTCTTAATTGTGGAGCTTAGCTCGTTGAATCAGACCTGACCCTAACCACATGGAGAATGTTGAGAGGTTGCAGGTTTCAGGAGGGCTGTAGCATTTGCAAATTATTTTGATGCATTTTAAACGCGGAGTTTTACCTTACATTAATATTTGCAGCAGGAATATGATAGGGTACGTTGGTTTCGACACCTAGAAAAGAGCTTATGGCATTTAACTTTAATCTGCTGTTCTTGAGATAGTTTCATTCAATATTAGGCATTTTGAAATTCAATTTTCAGCTGTCTTAGGCGTGGTTGAGTTCCTAATAACACTTGCAACACGATTATGGATGGTAAAACCGTTGCTCCAATCTGAAGCTTACGACAAGTAAAACTGTGTCAAACATACTTGACTGTGCGCCCCAACTGAGAGCATGCATGCATTCGTTCGTGCTGCAGATTGAAACTTGGTATGCCCCAGAAGACGGTGCGGCCCCAGTCAATCAGTTATTGTCAAAGCTATTACGACAGAGACGGAAGGTTTGAGAGATTACTGCGTCCCTCCTGACCATCCCCGTATCTGCTTGGGGGCAGAGAACCCCCACTGGGGCGTAAATACCAGATACATTGGTGCAGCAAGCCGAGCATCACATGAATTTACGTACTTAGCTGGGCAAGCACAGCACTCTAATATCCCGCCAATGCCGGTATGAAGTCAATCCTAGGAGACTTAGCTTAAACCAGCATCACAAAATCGAGGAAGACAGTCCCGTAGATCCGAATTATTAAGAACTCCAAACTGGGTGTTGGCCTGAAAGTTAAATAGAGTATCAGGCGTTTTAAACTTGAACCGGTTACTCATGATGCAGCTCTGCTCTGTAAATCGGAATTTTTGGCCGTCTCATTCATAAGTGGCGTTAGTGCATGACTAGCAATACGACTCAAAGGGTCAAAACCAAGGCTACCGTTCTGTTCTGGATAAGTCTAGGATTATAGCCTTAACTAAACACGACTAAGCTGTGCCAATCGATGACACTTTATCCCGGCAGTTCAGATCATTTCGGATTGAAATTAAAAAAGGCTCCTAGTCTAATGAAGCTCCGCACTTGATTTTCTCGAAATATTTTTGGTGGGGAATCCAGAACGAGCCACATATGCAGTTGATCGTGTAAGTTAGAATTTGTCATTATAAATTCACGAGGGTAGATTTCAGTTATCATCAATTTGGCTCGCTAAACTGGAGCAAATATAAACCCACAAGACTTGACTTGCCTAGTACTTCGAATAGAAGTTTTGCTTTCATCGTTCTGAATTTTGTGAAATAGCTGACAACTCAGTTTTATGGAGAAAGATCGAGTTTTCGGAACTCTTATGGGTTAGGGTTAATTCATGCATGATACTCTTGAGCGAGTCAATCCAGGGCACCTGCCTCAAGCTTCGGCTTGGAAGACTTGATTTCGCAGGCTAATCGATGTCACCTTATATCACTTTGAACTGAGTCTTAATATCGGAAGCCAGTTCCAGTCTTTCTTGTAGAAAACAAACAAGATCTTCAAATCACTGTCTGACTAGTGCTATTTTTTACATTATCACTTCAAAGAGCAACAGATTGTGACCAACCTTGTATTTACTTTTTGAGAAAATTTTCTGTAGCTTGTTTAGAAACATACATCATTAGCTGCGACATTTTAAAATTGATTACTTGAATAAATTCGTTGAATTAAAGAAGCTTTCATCGGAAATACGTTCTCCTGTCATATGTTATAGAATATAAGGTCACTTTCTGTTCACTAACTTTTTCCTTTGTAAGCCTGTGCGTTCCCCTACAGTAATGTAAATTGCATTTCGCATTTCTGGGAACACTCTAAGAATAGGCCGTCGAGTTTAGTTGAGTCGCTAGGCCAAACTTGTCCGAAACTTGAAATAGAAGCTACCGCTTCGCCAATCTGATTCGAGTTCCATATATTAGAACTAATCCAGTCACGGCTGCAAGCTCCATTTTACGAAGCAAGACTAGGTTTTTCAAAGTCTCATTCACAATCAGATAAGAATTAATACCTTAAAACTTGATGGAACTGGCGAAAGTCAACCGGACAACTTTAGCCTATTGGCTCAAATTCTGTACCCAATCGATGACACCTTTGCCTAAATTTCTGCGAAAAGCTAACAGTTACTGTAAAGTCAACTTGACCGCACATCCTGACTGGGGAGCCAACACGCACTTGTGCAGATATGTGCCGCTTGACTCCCCATCCGTGCATGGCTGCAGTCGATCACAGATCGTCAAGAGCTATGGTGCTTGCAATGAAAGGCGCCAGTGCGGCAATCTGCGAGCTCCAATAAACCCGAAGATCTGTTTAGGGTCCGTACCCCCGCCATAGCATCTGGACACCAAATGCTGACCCAGCAAGTCAAGCAGAAGAACTCTCCTGCTGGCAACAGTCTCAAACCTACGCAGTCTGGGCCTGACATTAACACTGAAGCATCCTGTTATTGCACGCTGCTTGATTACTGAGGTGAGGGGTAGGTCTGTTTGTGGGGCTTTTAAAGGTAAATTTACCCTGGTCGCGCACCCCTACTGGGAAATACTCAAGCACTGGTTCGTTTTTCCGCTATATGTTAACTGGCTCCAAGGATTGAAAGGCTGCAGTTTACCACAGTTCATTAAGAGCTTTGGCCCAGGACTGAGAGCTGTTATGTTTTACGGTTATAAGGAAATAAATTATGGAAAACCCGGAACCCTACAATAGTACGGTCTTGCAAACCGTATTTTTGTAAGCTTGAATCACCTCAATGAACGAGTGATTTACTTCCCAATGTCCACAATCTAACCAGGAAGCTGAAACAGGCTAACTCTGCTCTCTGTAGTGAAGCGATAGCAGGCGCCGCGGAATGGATGCTGTCGCCTCTGAATTGTGTTTTCATGTTTTCTAGAGTACTACTTATGACTTTTACAGGACGTCTGTCCCATATTGTGCTAGTATTTCAATATTCAATTAATGAAAACTATTAGTATTCTTGGGTTAGTGCCTTTTGGTGCTTAAAAAGAAAAAAAAATGGAAATGTCTTCATTCGGAGTATTTAACTAGATTGTTTGTACTTGGTGTTTAAATTCATGTCGAAAATTTAGATAGTGTTTAATTACATTTGAAGGATGAATTTAATAGGCTGTTTCAATAAATTCAATGTATTTAGTGCGCATCACTGACTTTACCTCTAGCTAAACATGCGAGTATAGGTACACAGCATGGCGATATTTGACACTCTAGCACAAGATTTGGTGAATAAAAATAAAATTACTCTCTTGTATTTTTATCCTTAAAGGATAGCTTTACACAAATGCACACTAGTTAAACATACACATATATAGAAATAGGAAATTATTTTTATCATCTCATTGAAGCCTATTTTATGAAAATAGCTGCAATAGAAGCAGCCAGGAGTTCATGTCCCAGCTTCTTTGTTAATTTTGTTACGGCTGTTCCAAGGCAAAACGGTCACTTTAGGCAGCACTAATCGGTAAATGAGTTGTACCTCAACCGTCTCCCACTCCAAAACCCATTCCACTTATTTACGTCAGACGATCACTAATCCAAAAAGGACCCAGCAATCAAGATGTGTGCGTCGGACGTCACCCTGGAGCGCGACCCAAAAATCTTGGGCGTGGTGTTTGACCCACACCTTACTTTTGCTGCTCACGTAAAGTATGTTCGCGACAGATGCTGCTCCCGCCTGCGGCTTCTTGCCGCGCTGGCCGGCGCTATATATAGGTGGGGACAACAGGAGGAGACTACATTATTGACTTCTCTGGTCTCATCAGAAGCGTCATGCTCTACGCCGGACCGGTTTAGTTGAAATTAGTTCCCTAATGTCTCTAGAACCGCCGTGAGTAAGCTGCAGGCAGCACAGAATGCAGCCCTGGGCATTGTCACCGGATCCCACCGCATGGCTTCGGCGCATCACTTTCACCAAGAGACCTCAACCCTATCAGTTGGAGACAGTGTAGGGTTGCTGTCGAAACAGGAACTCCTCAGCACATCGCGGGTACATCATCCTGCCCACGGCACTATCATGGCCCCCTCTGGCACTCGCCGCATTCGGCACACTGTCCAATCAAAGTTGAAACGGACATCGCTCCCCTTCTCACAGATGGGATTCTCCCTCCCGAGCAGCACCGCGCTGCCCTGATCGAGTGTCTTACACACCTCTGCTGTTGCAACGGCAGCAGCTGCATATCCCCCTAGCAGGGTTCTGGGCTATCAATGCCCGCCTCTCTGTGCGGAGCAGTCTCTACTCCCCAAATCCTTTCAAACTACCCTCTCCCAGCTACGGTCTGGCCACTGCTCGGTCTTAGAGGATTATGAGTTCCGAGTGGGACGGATCGCTGATCCCTCCTGTCAACTGTGCGGACTGGACGAACAATCTGTTCGTCACCTACTGTACTATCGTGCCCTAGTCACCGTACTGATCTTTCGGTGAGCAGTCTCTAGCTGGACCCGCTCGAGGCTGCGCGTTTCCTCGCCTCTCTTCGACTTTCTCCCCCCTCTAACTTGGCGCCCTCCAAAGCCTCCTACCCAAGCTGGCAATGGTGGACCCTGACGATGGCAACCAACAACAATACGGGATAATATGAAATTCTGACCGAGGCCTAGATGCTTGCAAGGATGCCTCCTGTCATTCTGTTTCTAGTCCGCATCAACTTTCGGAAGAATAGAGGTACTTAACACGACACCGGATGATACGTTTGGTTGGGAAGGGTTACCTATCATGCCTTGTGTTTTTTCATCGGATATGAGAATTAATTTTCGTTCTTAAAACCATCGCTTTGCTTCGTTTTATGAAGAGAGGTTTACCATTCGCTACAAAAGTCTACGGTCTTCAATCTAAGAACTAAATGGAAATTCCGTAATCCCGGGACTTTGAAAGAAAAATTCCGAGAAATTGTGGGACCTTGTTATTTTTCATTTTACAAAGGAAACAGTGGTCTACTGACCAATGCGTAGGCATGAATATTATGCTCCCTTTGGTGCTAAAGCATTATTATAGACGTGATAACCGTTTTTATTTATAATCCCGTCAGATATATGTGTATTATCATCTGGGAACACTCAAGGTGACCCGCGGCAACAATATCTATGACCGGCATACGCTGTTCGGTTCTTCAGTGTTTGTGCTACACCTTTTTGCAATTGCTTTTGACCAATTTAACAACTGATTTTGACAATGTGCAATGCAGTATAACCAATGTTCATTACGCCTTGACACTATTCAAAACGGATTGACAAAGTCCACTCTTTGAATGACAAACTA
>LQNS02276930.1:1885021-1899548 GCA_001587735.2 Parhyale hawaiensis | reverse complement strand
TTTATCGATAGAACCCTGACAAACTGTTTTGTTAAATTGTCAAACAGTTTTGTTCCTTTGTCATAAAATTATGAAATATGTCAAAATGTTATTAACTCTGTCAAAAAATTATGAAGACTGTCAATCTTATATGGCACTTTGGTCAAAAGCAATTGCAAAAAGGTGTACAGCTCCCTAAACGGAGATATGTATATGTAACAGCGTTGTATACTGAACTTACTGTAGGAGAGTTCAATGTCACAATTCAAATTTAGGTGTAATTCACGAGCTATCCTTCAGCGCTTTAGTTGTGTGATTGTATTGTGAACAGAAAAGAGCAGATTGAACGACATTTGGGGGCCAAGCTAAGGCTGGAACTGCCGCGTGCATACTATACTATTTCTTGTTCACTAAAAGCTCTACTTATTAAAGTCCATCATTTCACGTCCGCTTCTCTTTACAGAGTTAAACAGTTAAATTAATAAGTATTTGTTGCACACACTTGAATTTGTACAACCGCATATGCTCCCATACACTAAGACTTACATCCCAACGCTGTAAAATATTTTACGGGAAATTAAAGTAACAAATATTTTTCTCCTACCCGATTGACTCTTATGCATGTGTTAAAAGTTTAATTTTAACTATTGCATGCACTGTAGGGAGAACGCACACCTGAGCCAGCCGCTTGCCACAAAGCTTAGCCCTTATATTAAGCTCATCGAGTGGCGTCCATAACACCACTTGTACTTCATTTAGAACTCATCAAAGTGTGGCAAGTGTTGTAGTGTACGTAACTAGTGTCGATCACTGAGGTTTCCAGTAATCGAGGTACTGCAAATTTTACAATTTATGTAGCTATAAATACCAGCACCGTTGAAGGTGAAGAGCAGGAAGGCAGTACAGTTTCTCTATTTTTGTTTGCTGATGATGGGTAGGATACCTGAAACGTTCAATTTTGATATGATCTGATTTCCAGCTGAATTTCTTTCTATCTTTCTTCCTTTAGCAATTTCACAGCATTATCAGTGAAACTGATAAAGGCGCCCATAAAAGAGGGGTATCTTTACTGATTTTGACTGGACAATATAGTGTGTAGACAAAGCTTGACGCGACATGTTAATGCACAGGTGGCAGCAAAAAGTGCTTGCGGTTGCAATGTTTTAGGATAAAACCATTACAAGTTGCATCAAGTTGCATAAAGCAGTAACTGTAGACATTAATTTAATAAATTTTATTGCTACTTCTCACGCCGGCTTTTTATTCATTGTACTTAGCTAGTACTCAGTGATGGGGAATGTTTTGTATACAGTTTTGTATGGCGTGTAGTTAGTAAGCGAAACTTCGCCACGTACGTTTTCTGCAAGCTGTTATCGTTGTAAACTGGAGACAAATTCATTTCAGACTATTGACGGTGCAGTTACAATCGCCAAGAAAGAAAGAAAATCTTTTAATGTTCTCATATGAATACTGTGTCCAACAAGGTTAGGACACTCATGTGAATACTGTGTCCAACAAGGTTAGGACACATCACCCGAGGTTTTCATGATTAATACTAACTTAGGAATTATACTAAATACAAAGCATAAGAGAGTTATAATTATGGTCTGCTGAGAGTCACTGGCCCAATGCCTACACATTATTATTGAGATGATAAGAGAAACGTAGGCTATACAGAGTTAAAGCAAAATAGGTTTCCTAGGAGTTTGAAGTAACAAGAAAATCGAGCGAAGAAGTTTTTTTTTTTATTGAGAGCATGAATGGCAGCGTGCAGAAAACAATAGGCTAAAGTAAGATATGGCGAACTAGTTAACACTTCGTACGATTACAGGGATTTCAAAGTAGGGAGAAAAGGGGGATGTGAAATTCAAAAGATATAGACCAGCTAGACCTTTTCATGAGTTAAAGACAAACGGACATGTATTACAAGAAATAATAAAAATAAAGTCTAAGGACAATGCAGTTAGAATTACAGTGCAGTGCACATTATGATAAGATAAAAAACTAGAGCACTGTGAGAGCGCATACCTCCGCCAAGCGAGGCAACGGTAGCAAAAAATTCAAATTGGCTCTGAAACCATTATTTTCTTGGTATAAATTCCAAAATCGGATCGTTTGTGTCTTCTGATAGTAATAACAGCTTGTGCAACTTTCGTGAAGACCTGTTCAAAACTTTTTGAGTTATACTGCTAATAAACGTTATGACAAACATGAGTCAAACATACAAACGAACAAATCGAACTGCACCAAAGTTTAATCATTTACGTCTTTTAACATAACTAACAATCCCTATAGATTTCATACAGATCTCTTCATTACTTTTTGAGTTATTATGCTAACAAACACAAAATTAAAAACAATGACAAACGAACGAACGGATCATTACTAAAGTTTGGTCATTAACTCTTTTTTTATATACAGTGCCTGGACAAGTATTTGCACAACTCTATTTTTTATGTATTTTAAAAAATTTAGGGACTGCTTTAGGATAATTAATGCTGGAATTTTATAGAACATAAATATAAAATAAAATATTTAAGCAGAACAGTTTAATGTGCACTTATAACAAAGAAATTTAACACAAGCAAAAGTAATGAGGGACAAAAGTATTTGACAAAAAAAAAAATTATGACATTAGTACTTGGTGGCGTGACCTTTATTGGCAATAACAGCATGGAGACGATTGTTATAACTGGAAATTAACTTTTCACATTCAATTGATGGTATTTTTTCCCTTCTTCCATGCAGAAAACCTTTAATTCAGTAAGGTTTTTGGGACACCGTTTGTGGACACCAGATTTAAAAAGACGCCACAAATTTTCTATTGGATTAAGGTCTGGTGATTGGCTAGGGCATGGAAGAACATTTATTTTCTTCTTTTGAAACCATTCTTTCGTTAAATTCGCAGTATATACTTGGGGTCGTTGTCTTGTTGGAAGGTCCACCTGCGCCGTCCGTAGAATTTTTGACCCTTGGAAGCATCTTCTTCTTTGATATTTCCCTGTACATGAAACTATTCATCTTACCATCAATGATATGAAGATCCCCAACACCATATGCAGTAAACAACCCCACATCATGAATTCATGATGCTGCCCCCTCCATACTTCACGGTGGGGATGGCGTTCTTGGGGTCGTAGGCAGTACCACGTTTCCTCCATACATGCCGAGCTTCGTTTCGACCGAAAAGTTCTATTTTAGTTTCGTCAGACCATATAACTCCTTCCCAAAACTCATTTCCTTTGACCAGGTGGTCTTTGGCAAATGTTAAGCGGCTCTTGATATGTTTTGCTGTAAGAAGAGGAGTTTTGCGAGGAGTGTAATAATGAATGCCAGTATCCCTAACAATAGTTTTCTTGCTGACATGCAGTACCTGAGACGCCAGTTCACTCTGAAGGTCAGCACGAGTTGTCATGCGGTCATTAATCACCTTACGTAGCATGTAGCGCCGAGGGCGACCCATGATTTTACGCGGAGCTCCAGCTCTTGGCAGGTTAGAGACCGCCCCAGTCACTTGAAGCTTGCGGACTATTGCTCCAACCGTTGAAAAAGGGACATTGACACGTTCTGCTATTACTCTATAAGTTAATCACTCACTACGAAATTTAATTATCCGTTTACGAGTAGCTTCGCGGATTTCTTTAACTTTGGGCATTGTAGTGAGAGTGTGCGCGACTTCAACGAGGTCTAGAGAGGTAATGATTGCGCCGGCTGTGGTTTGTTAACATTGCATTTGTTTTGAGACGTTTTGTGAACGTTCTAGAATAATTTTCAAACTAATTTATTCAAATTATACTATTAAATATCAAGGTTTCAACATCATATTTATTTTGGTCAAATACTTTTGTATCTCATTACTTTTACTTGTGTTATTTTTTTTTTTTTGTTAAAATTGCACACTTTTGAGTGTTCTGTTTAAATATTCCATTAAATATATGTTATAAAAACTTCCTATATTAATTAACCTAAAGCAGACCCTGAATTTTTTTAAATACATAAAAAATAAAGTTGTGCAAATACTTATGTCTAGCCTCTGTACCTAACAACTCGTGTCAATTTCATAAAAATCCATCCATAACTTTTTGAGTTATGGCATTGAGAAAAATGAGGCAGACAAACAAACAAACAAACGGATTAACATATCTTCACCAAAAGTTAATCATCTGTTCCTCCTAACATGCCTAACAATCAATGTAAATTTCGTTTAAATCGGTTTAGAACTTTTTGAGTTATCTTGGTGACAGACAGGCAAACAAAGAGACAGACATAATATCTCCTGCGGAGAAGGTAATTGGCTTGGAAATTTGGGGTCCGCCAGAATCTACCTTTGAGGGCTAAATAAAGAATTTAGACTAGAAAAAAATATACATGAAACAATTTGATATGCATGATGCACATGCGATGTAGCATAACATTTTTATGCCGCTTAGGACAAAGACGGAATAAAATTACGCATCAAGATAAATAAAGTTATGCAACAGTGTGTCTGTGACTATGACAGACTGAACAAAATTACACATAAAAATATAGTACATTTACAAATGAGAAATTACACATCAGAAGTAATAAAGTACGTTTAAAAATTCCCTGAGTAGTACGCAACCAGTGTATCTAGTAGTATTATATTTGGGATTAAAAAAAGAGCAAGTGTAGAAGATATTAGTTATTGCCATTTCTATTACGGGCCACAGAGTATGCCTCTCTCATTTGGAGAATTTTAGCACAAATCATCTGGAATATTTTTGCGCAGTTATTTGGGTCGCTCAAAAAGTGACAACACCATCCTGGTGAGCTGATTATATTCAGTCATATTCTGAATTGAAGCAGGAAGAGCATTCCAAAGCATAGCTACAGAAAGAGAAAGGGCTTGTTGACCAGCCTTGGTTCTGCTGTAACGCACTTGGAGATGCTCTCGCCGAAGAGATCGTCCACTGACTTCACTGATTCGAGTAAACTGCACAGCTTCGGCATTCCTAGGAGCGCCATGCAGCGAATGGAAAACGTATTGGGCTTCATCTAGCTTTAATTTCGTGCTAATTCGTGGCCACTGGAGCTTTTCTAACAGTGGGCTGGCGTGATTGCGATTAGTGCACGCAGAGAACAGGGTAGTAATATTGACTAAATTTTTTTAGTTACGGCATTTTGTTTGGAATCACTAAATATTTCGGTAATTCTCAACATATGGGGAAAAATGCTTTGTTGTAGTTACTTCTTTTTTTGGTTAATAACACATCGATATTCATGGTTATTATGACAAAACTTGGTACATGTAATGAATAGAATAGTAACTGTAACTAGATTTTGGTAAATACAAACAAATTTAGGAACTTGGTTAAAATTACGAAACTCTTTTTCGTAATTTTTACAAAAAATTCGTAAATACTACTAAATTTTTTAACCAAAAAAATTAGTCATTTTGACCAAAAATTTTGTTGGCTTATAGCTGACCAAATAGCTTGGTTAAATCAACCAAATTTTGGTGACTATAACCAAACTGTTCTCTGTGTGTGAGTTTTCCATTGAGAACAACTTTTGCTACAAAGCTCTGAGCTTTTTGTACAAGATCAAACTGCAGTAATTGAAATGAGAGAAAACAAGCGAGCTTACGAGAAGGAGACGAGATTTTTGATCTAAGAGATGTTTAATTTTATAGAGAAATATTAGCGTGCCGTTTACGGTATTGCATAATTTTTTAATGTGATTGTCCATCGTTAGATGTCTATCCATCCACACCCCCAAGCGATTTTACAACATCGCGAGGGGTAATTATTCAGCTGTTAAAGGTAATAGAGATGGATTGCAGCTGCTTGTAGAGTTGCTGAGAGCAGAATACAATACTTACATCGTACGATGTTTTTAGATTATCCAGGAGATTCTCCGCATACTCACTCACTTCTTTCTCTCCATTTCGTTCAAATGGAATAGCAATTTGGATGTACATCATCGTTATGCATGGAGAAGGTGCACTTATGCTGATGCAATTTACGAATATTGAGAACAAAATTGGTCCCAAGATCGATCCTTGTGGGACACTAAAGCTTTTCACGATATATGGCGACTGAGTTTTATTCAGCATGACAGCATGCGACCTGTCTTGTAGATAGCTAGCAAACCAATTAGGGCAAATGTTCATGGATGTAATTTTGTCTAGCAGCATCCCATGGTGAACACTATCAAACGCTTTGGATTAATCAAGTAGTAGGAGAAGAGTGAAACTACTATGATCCATATGCCGGTATATAACTTTAGTGATGTTAGAAGAGCATCTTGCGTGTTAGTACGTGCTCTGTAATCGTACTGGTGTTTATAAAGAATACTCAACATATAGATATGGTCCGCTAGCTGTTTGCCACAGCCTCTTCTAGTAGTTTTGAGAGCATGGGAAGAAGGCTTATCGGCCTGTAATTCCCGGGTGTCTCATATTCTCCCTACTTATGAAGGTGTTTTATGATAGATCGCCACCATTTAAAGTGAAGCTTTAGGAAAAACAGAGGCATTATATACCGTAGTAGTGAATAGATAACAGGGAAAACTTGACCCCAAGTTAGTTTGAAGTACTGGAAAGCTACGAAGATAATTGGGCCAACTCCTACCTGCTGAATTCTCTCCTCAGGCAACAGTTGTGCCGAGTCTGGTAGAGCACAATTTTTGTTGGCGAAATGCCACTCTCGGTAATAATTGCTTCTCGCCTATCTTGCGCTTTACAGTATGTGTGAGCATGATGTGTACTCAGCTCTGAAATGACCCCTTTCCACCCAACCAATCATATGCCAAGATCTCTTCACTCAAAAACGACTCGCAATGGCAAGCCACAATGGCTGCAGTTGCAAGTAAATGAAGGCAATGAAATTAGGGGCAATAAAAATAGTGATTATCGTTAGCTTAGGCCATAAAATACATTTCCTTTAGCACTTATAGCAACGTCTGATTATTTACAATGTTTAGCGAACATAAATGTCGCTACGTCACCAGTAAATCAAACTGCCTATATAATGTCACTAATCACGAGTTAAGCCCAAAATATCATGAAAATAGCAGATGACAGTTGACAACTCGCAGGTAAGCCCAATGCAGACAGGAAGCAAAAATTGTCGAGAGTGGCATTTCGCCAGCAAATGCTCTACAGATTCTGCAGAAAGTTGCCTGAAATGCGAATTATTAATAGGATGGTTCCAGGCCATTCTTTAACGTCAAGTTCAAGTAACTCAAGTCAACCATTGAGTCCAGTTTTCCCCTTTATTTATTCACCACACTACGGTATCCAACGACTTCGTTGTTAGTTAAACTTTACTTTAAATGGTTGCGATTCCATGTGCAATTACAAAAGTATGAAATACTAGAGCACTCTGAGAGGGCATACCTCCGCCAAGCGCAGTAACTGTAGCAAAAAATTCAAATTGGCCCTGAAACCATAATTTTCGTTGTATAAACTCCAAAATCTAATCATTTGTGCCTTTTGACAGTAATAACAGCTTGTGCAATTTTCTTGAATATCCGTTCTTAACTTTTTGAGTTATACGCTAACAAACATTATGACAAACATAAATCAAACATCGAAACGAACCAACCGAACTGCACTAAAATTTAATCATTGATGTCTTTTAACATCACTAATAACCCCTATTAATGTCATAAAGATTTATTCAATATTTTTTGAGTTATTTTGCTAACAAGCATAAAATTAAAAACAGTGACAAACGATCGAATGAATAAACGGATCATTACCAAATTTTGGTCATTTACTCCTTGTTATGTACCTAACAACTCATGATAATTTCATCAAAATTCATCCATCACTTTTAGAGTTATAGTATTGAGTAAAGTAAGGCAAACAAACAAACGGATGGACATATCTTCACTAAAAGTTAATCATCTGTTCCTCCTAACATACCTAACAATCCCTGCAAATTTCATCCAAATCGGTTCATAACTTTTTGAGTTATCTTGGTGACAGACAAATAGACAGACACGACGAAAACACAACCTCCTTGGCAGAGGTGAAAATTTGTATCTAGGTTACAGTCAAAGTTCTCTTTTCCTTTACCTTCAGTTCCCACAACCACATATGCATTTAATCGAAGAACGTCTTTGCTTGAACTCGAGATTCTTTTGCTTGTGAAGACGCAGATCGACTCCTGATGGTCCATAATGCATTGCGTAGCAGGACCGCGATGCTTGCATGTGCTTGGTCATGATTCCACGAATTTCCAAGGCAAATTCTTTGTTCTAAAAATGTCAGAAGGAGCAGGTTCTCGACGCTGCAGCAAGGCGCCAACTGCAGTGCTCTGCTGCACCAGGACGAGGTTCCCTCCGTGCAGCAGTTGCTGTCGAGGTCTGTGCAGGGTAACTGTTCTCTACCTGGCTTCATTTTCATTGCTGTTTCATTTCGATATGCAGAAAATTAGCGCCTTAGATAATACCTCTGTCGTATATTACAGAACAGTGTTTGTGCGGTGTGTGTCGTGTTGATGTTTGCTGCTGTTGATGACCTTCTTGGAAGATCTAATGAAGAGTTATTTTGTTCCGGAATAGAGCTTCTTAAATTTACGTAAAAAGGCTTCATTGACGACTCAGTGCTAGTTGTCCGTCTTTTGTACTTTTGGAATCACAGTGACAGTTGTAGACACACAAGATGACTCAGTTACAATTCATTACAGGGTGATACATGGTCATGGCAAATGAGGCCATCGCTAACGCGCTCTACTAGGTGTATAAAAAATAGAGGCTAGCGGAACAAGCTAGAGGGCGACTGCCTGTCGGCCCTCCAACCTCAAAAAACCTTCCCTCAATTCACACGGGCTAAACCCTCAGCAGGTCGGGTTCAACCCTCTCTATCCGCATCGTCCAATGCAAACATTTCTATCGTAAAAACGTCCCCTCCTACATACGCTTATTCGTCACTGCCCTGATTACGACATCGAGAGTTTCCTGACAGGAACTCCCCACGAGGGTGTTGAGCTCCCTCATTGGTTGCCTAAATCAACGAAAGACTAAGAACTGAAAAACTCCTCATATGCTCAACACTCCATTCTTTCGTATGTTTTTAGTATGAAACGATCCCCCGAATACATGCACCTGGATTCGTTCCATATTCTCTTAGGTTACCCAGAAAACGGGGCACAAGAGCACTTTCAACAATACAAGAATACTTTGTAATATTCAGTCCCTAATATATATAGGGGTTCGAAGTTGCACCATAGTCACTTCCTAGCTGCTAAGCAGACATTTCTCTGTGAAATAAAACTTATATGTACTTATCTCGAAAGATTTTCGTAATGTACTAATATACTGTCTATCTCTGTGTAATAAACATATCAAATTTATCATCTCCAAATTTATTTTTATTTACAGAGAGGTTTCTCAATTTCAATTCTCTATTTCAGATCAGTGGTACAGTGCTACATATGTCCTCGTACTTTCCAATATTCGATGGCTAATGCAACTTCAAGTGACGGCGGACTTCTTTGTGCCTGGCAAAGTGTTTAATTCTTTGTGTAGAGACGATACTTACAATTTACGTTTAATCCAGGCAGAGCTGATTCCATCATCATTGCAACATAGAAAGGAACTTGAAAAGTGGGATTGCGTGTGAAGGAAAAAAATCGAGCGAACATATCTTTTTCTGCCTTCAAAAAAGCTACTGGCGTTTTATAAACATGAGTTTAAGATACTTTTGTATTGCAATTCTTCTGATCCTGGCGATGTTTCATGAAGCAATGGCGAGGAGCGTTCAAATCCAGCCACCTTCGGAGTATCCCGCTCCTGGTATTGATGGCGATGACGTCATTACCATCCCAGATCAGTTCAAGTGTGAGAAACAGTTGTGTAAGAAGAAGGACGTCAACGGCGACTGTATAACAGATGTGGACTGCTTGAGCAGCAAGATACCTTTTGGTTAGACGCAGCGGTTATTCCGAAATCTTAAGCTATAATCAGATATTATCCGACACAGTTGACATTGGGGGTTTATGAGTTTATGATAAGGCTCAACTTCCCGGTATTTTTCATCATGGGGAAAAACTGAGGACAAGAAATTCTTATGCAAACGCCGCCTCGCTTTTTGGCTTTAGTTTGCAGCAATAATATATTTTGCATGGCATGAAAATTAAAAAGCAATGCAAGTTTATTTCCTGCTGAAATGAAATCCTATTGTTTGGAAACTGTTATCAATGAATAAAATGAACGATACGCAACTTCTGTTCAACTGAACCACGCTGCTGTTTTGGAATTTTAAGATTGGAAAAATATGAGAAATACACCTAAAAACGCCTTCAGCCAAAATGGCTGCTCATTTAACATTCAAGAATGGATGTCATTAATGGTAAAAAAAAACTGTTCATTTGACTTGTCACTAAAGGAACTGAACACAATATATCTAATACACATATTATCTTCAGTAATATATGGAACTCATTTAATCTAGATTACCTACTAGATGCTTAAAAGCTTGAAGACAATCCAAGAGAATTTGTAATCGCAACAGCATACACACGGTTTAGTGAAGCAACTAGATCGTTCATCAAAAAGGATTTCAACGGAACGCAAACATACCTTCAGAAAATATACTGTACATCTTACCTGTTATGCACTTCTCATCATGAATTAAGGGACTTGGAATTCTGCCCTAAATTTTCTTCACAACACGGGCCTTTCACGCGCTGTGAAACGTTCCTCATGAAGACTCGTGAACGCAATGCTACGTCTGCAGTAAAGCAAACTTGAATTCAGCCTTGCCTTTAGCTGTTTGTATTTTTCAGAGCTTTAGAGCAGTTCAAACGAGAACAGCGCATATGTTGCTTGTTGTATCTCTTGACCGGATGGAAAGCAAGGTTTCCCGGCCATAGCTAATCTTTTGAGGCTTATTACAAGCTGACTACTATCAGTTGTTGACCAGATGGTGAGCTCAAACGATCTTCTACGCACATAGTGTTGTTTGCTACCATCGGCATTAGCGTTCAATGGAGGTTAATTTCGAAAACTATTGTTTAATCGTAACGTTAGTATTGTGATCAGTAACAGTTTTATGAAGATTATACAACACTCGCACTTGAACCATTAGTGTCAAAGCATTATTATAGCAATCCGACGGGAGCTTTACCTATTGAAGAATGTTAACCCAGGTTGAAAATAGTCCTAGTTAGTAATAATTTTTTGCTGTGAATCTATATCCTGACATTCTTTAGTATTTGTGACAGACGGCGGTGGTTGAAAATACTTACAACTTCAATAAGGCGGGCTAGACCTCAGACGGAAACTACAGTCTGATGTTATAATGCTGCGTTACATGCTGTTGTCGGCTTATTTTTCTACTCTGGTGGCACTCAGTACCAGCTGGCAGCCACGTATGTACTCTCCGTACCATGGAATTGATACGCACCCACGGGTCCAACCGTATCCAGCACATCTTCTATATTGGAGGTTTCAACCGGGACTCTACAGCGCTTGGATTTGCTATCAACGGGGCCTACCCTTTCGGCCTGCAATCCAGCGACGTTATGCTTACCAGTGGCTCCAGTGTTACCCAGAGCAGCAACTACGATACTACCTGAGTCTGCGCAACCCGGTGTTCTCCATGGCCAGAACACCTGGTCGACCCTATGCGATTAATGATCTGTCATCGGCATATGCCTTCAGTATGTTGTGGTATGGTAACGATAAAAATTTATTCAGCTTTGCAGGAAGTCGTGGTTTACCGCAACACTCGAATCGTGGTCAACAGGAGCACTCGATTTTTGGTCCACCAGATCACTCAAACACAGGTGAACCGGAAGAACCGAATCATGGTCGACCGCAGCACTCGATTTTTGGTCTACCAGATCACTCAAACACAGGTGAACCGGAAGAATCGAATCATGGTCGACCCGAGCACTCGACTTTTGGTCCACCAGTTCACTCAAACACAGGCGAACCGGAAGAATCGAATTATGGTCGACCTGAGCTCTCTATTTTTGATCAACCAGATAACTCAAACACAGGCGAACCGGAAGAACCGAATCATGGTCGACCGGAGCACTCGACTTTTGGTCCACCAGATAACTCAAACACAGGCGAACCGGAAGAATCGATCGATGATGAAGAAGAGCAAATGGAATCATCAGGATACTTCGATAACCCTGTTCCATTTGTGCACTCCGTACCCCGAGACGCGCTGTGACGAAGCTCCGTACTACACCATAAGAACTCAACTTGTCTACAACAAGCTTTCAATTTCGTGCTTAAATAATAATCTTTCGACATTGCTACACACGATTCGGCTTGATTTTCTCTGTTAAAAAACACTGGCAATAGTGAACTTAAGAGTGTCTGTAAGAAGCGATTATTTCAAGCAAAAATAATTTTATACACCTTTTTGGTAAGTAGACTCCAATTGGACTGCTACCTTAATGGGAAAACTGAAAATGATCAATGTCAATCAAACTGTGAATGTTTACATCAAGCATCCAGTCTAATAATGAAAGAATCAGATTTCATTCCTCCTTAGCATTCGATTAAGCTGTATTGCTTTCGTAGAGAATTGACAATGTCAGGTATTAACTATACTTTGTTTACAAGAACAGTTCAGTCTTTCCAAAATAGTGAAGAAAATTATTACCTCAACACTGGAAGTAATGTTTTTCGCCGGGTTTTATCTTCTTGTTTGTTCGTTTGCCCATTAGAAACATAATTCGAAAAGTAATGGTCGGATATCCATGAAACGTACAAGAACAACTACAGATTTACGACGAACTGATTATTAAATTTGGGTAGTGATTCGTCAGTCTGCCTGTTTGTCTATTTTTTTTTGTCTGTTCCTGACACAGCTCAACTAATGAAGTAATCTGAGAGCGCGTACCTACGGCAAGCACCGCAATGTTAAGGAAAAATTTAAACTCGTCCTGAAACCAAAATTTCCTTTAAATTATCACCAAAATTTGGTTATTTGGGTCTTGTAACATGTCTAACAATTCCTCGAAATTTCACAAAGATCCGTTTATAACTGGCGCAGTTCTGTTGCAAGAAATAACGAGCCTGCCTGGCAGGTAACTGTTAATCATCTATTCCTCCTAACACACCCAACAGTCTTTGTAAATTTAATTTAGGTTACGTTGGTGATAGGCTGACGGAAAACAGGTAAAAAAGCAACAGACAAACTCCGACAAAAACACGATCTTGGCGGAGTTAAGAGTTTTAAAACGTTCTTTATGAAATTTACAGGGACTTTGAGCGGTGTCACGAGGGACGGCTGATAAAAGATTGTCCATAATCCCATCATCCGTTTGTCAGTTTGCCTGTGTGCCTACCACTCTGTAGTTCTGCATTGCTTTGCTTGGTCCGAACTCCCACAGTGCCGCTCTACTTATGTATACAATTCTATTCGACCGTTAAATTGCAACATGTAACTGCACCATGTGTTACGGTAGGACTTCTAAATTTTAAAACTTGTCTAGGAATCTTTTGTTGCATGTAGTTTAAGTTTTTGCTATGTATATTGTCGCAAAATATCTGCTGAAGATGAACAGATGGACCAACATGTGAATTTTTACTTACTGATAACATTCCCAAATCTTATTAAAATAATTTTACATTTAGAGATTTCGCCTCATTTTTAATTTTGAACAGAAGAAACATGAATGCTGAATTGCGTTTAGTCAGATGTGGTAACAGTGCTGTGGGTTAACAATCAGATATGCTAACTCCTGACCGGATGGAAACGTATTGGTTTCTCGGTCAGAGCTTATCTCTGAAGGTGAAGTACGGACGCGCTGCCATCAGTTTCTGACCAGATGGTGAGCCCGAACCATCCTCTTCGCGCAAAGTTTCTTTGCAAAAAAGAAATTCCATCACCAATAACTGCAGTTTGAAGACAAATTTGTGAAGTGAGATGAACTCATATTACTTTTAAATGGAAGTCAACCATCTTTGTGTCACAAAGAAGCTTGGACTGTATGGTGACAACCCCCAAGAACTTGTGTCTTCCTCTTAACTACGTAAATAGTTCAACCGCAATGGACTTGGCGATGCAGGAGACTGCAGCCTCGAACTGAAGAAACATTTTGAATGTAAAGTCGAACACCACGTAACTTGGTATCAGAGAATAAATCCTACTTTTTATTATACCTTAGTTGGACATTAGAAAACGGCCAACAGTTCTGAAGTTGGAAGAGGGAGCTCCGAGAATTTAGCTGTATCTACATATTTTATTCGTACGAGTAGCTTGTTGTTGTATGAGAACACGGTCTGGTTCTACATACAAGGGCTTGTGAGTGTAGGGAATTAATTCATCACATTGGAATCAGGATGCTGTGTCACGCGTTGTTTTCAGTTTATTTTGCTTCATTGGTCGTGTTCAGCACCGGCCTGGACTCGCGTTTTTATACGCGACTCAACATTGGCAGACCCACAATGAGCGCTCAGCAGAATTCACCCTCTCTGCTGGTTGGGCTTCAACCGGAGCTGGATGCCAAACTACTTCATAATCAACCAGGCCAAAAATATTTACCTTCAATTGAACACAGTAACGTCAACAAATTGCTCCACAGTCCACGACTCAACTTGGATACGCGTAACC